>JAMLFT010009534.1:0-12628 GCA_026544285.1 Pachyrhizus erosus | reverse complement strand
AAAAATATTTTTAAACATTATTTTTTTAAAAAATAACTCAATGCATAAAAATTTAGATAACAATAACTATTTTAAAAACTTTTATGATTTAATTTATATTAAAAAGTTAATTATTACTCAATTAATATCTTGAACCATTGAGTTAAAATTATTATTTTTATTTATAATATAAATTTATTTTTAAACATTTTTAAAAAAAGTAACATATGCATCAAATTTTAAATAACAAACGAGTATTATAAAAAAAATTATGATTTAATTAATATTAAAAGATATAATTATTATTTAATTAATATCTTAAACCATTGCATGTGTTAAGATCATTATTTTTATTTTAAATATAAATTTATTTTTAAATATTTTTTTAAAAAAAGTAATGGTATACATAAAAATTTAGATAACAAATGATAATTCTAAAAAAATTTATGATTTAGTTAACATTAAAAAATAAAATTGTTATCCAATTAATGTATTAAACCATGAGTTCAAATAATTATTTTACTTAAAAAAACACAAATTACAAAATGTCAAAATCTTGAATTTTATTAGTTTCAATTTGTGTTTCTAATTTTCAAGGAAAAAGAAAAGAAAAGAAATCCATAGCCAAACTAAGCCACAAATAGATTTCCTTTGCTATCATTTTTATTCTTCTTTTTAATTTATTATAAAAGAAAATTAAAACTGAAAGAAATTTTATAATATCCTAATACTAATTCTATCTACAAGAATATATTCTACCTACGTGTACCCAAGATCACCAATACCTATATTAAATTTTTAGTTTATATATATCCTAGAATCAAAACAACACCCTTAAATATTATAACTATGATGAACGCAACATATGTAATAAAAATAACTTTAAATATGATAGTAATTGAAAAACGAAAAAAGAAAAGAAAATAAAAATCAAAGAAATAAAAGAAATTGTACAGCAAGCGAAACAAATATGTAAACTAATTTAATATATAATATACCACAATAAAAGAAATATTAAGTACAATGTAAATATGAAAAATGAATGTAATCTAAAAAAAGAAAATTCATTTGATGGGATGTACATGCTATATCATTATAAAAGTCAAAACAAGTAAGAAAAACAAACTGATATATAATAAAATGAATTCATGAAGATGAGAGATTGGTTCAACAATTGAAACAAGAAAAAAAAAAATAATAATAATAAAAGAATGCACACTGAATTCTTCCTCCTCCAAAAGGTCTCACGTGCAAACCGCTTCCCATTTAGCTCCTGCTTGTGGGTTTTTTTAGTCATAAAGAGTAGTTTCTGTATCTTTTAGTAACTGATCCACTCCTTTGAACATCCACCCATTATCTTCTTTTTTCATGCATCAATACTTTTCTAAATTAAAAAAATATTTAAATGAAATATTTCAAGAGTAAAAATAATATATTTATAACAATTTTAATAAAATATTCTAAGGGAATCACTTTGTATAGGTATAATTTATGTTGGTTTATATAAAGAAAAATTAATCATAAACTTAGATTCGAAAAAAAAAATGTACTTTTCAAGGATTAATGTGGAATGAGATGAACTTTGTTGATGTGATTTTTATATTTATAGAATAAAAAATATAATAAAATTTAAAAATATTAAACATGATATATAATATAATTACGTCAATGATGTATAAAAATTAAAAACATACATACACATTTACTTTTTCATTGAATTGTATCATTTCTAATAAAATTGAGTCTTTGTGGTATAAAAAAACATTACACAGATAAACTGCTTGAACTTTTAAGAATCCGATCATCCCAATCTATGTTAAGGTCTCGAAAAAATTTATATTTAATTTTAATCTATCAGAAAATTTGATATTATATGAATCCTTCAAATTAGATATATGTTAAAGTATAAATTAAAAAATTATTTCAAAAACAATATTTGATTTAAATTAATGTTTTTATTAAATATTTTAATAACAAAAATGAATGCAAATAATTGTGTCATCACGAAGCGTAATAACTATTAACTGATAATTTGAAATTTTAATAAAATGTGATAATATAGCAATAATTTGCAAATTAACACATAATAATTAAAAATTAAAAATTATATATAATTCACAGTTATATATTATAACAAAGAGACTCAATTTGATTTAAACGTAAGTGATTACAATTATGGCACTGAATGTATTGAAAAACTTTGGGTAAATTGATTATAAGATCAAAGATCCAACATTAACCACACAGTCAACTATTCAAGTTCCTCTCTCACCTTATATGCTTTTATTACTACTCTGCCACTAAACAAACCCTTCTATCATGAAAAAACGAAGCTCCAAATTCATTTCTAACTTTTTACCTTCCTAAGATCATTATGAATTATGCTCAAATGAGATAGAGTCTACAAGTAAAAAACACAAGAAAATTATTTCCAACGGAGAAACTAAAGACAATGATCCAAGCATGTTGTGAGACAGCATCGTTAAGCCGCCCTGAAATGAAGAAGGAAATGTGTTAGGGGGCTTGGCAGTGGTGTACTGAATCATGTAATGTACTGTTGGACATCAAAATCTAGAAACAACTGATTATAAATTTTCATGGTCTTTTCTTTTTTTATTTCAATTATTTTTAATCTGGAGAGGCAGAAGGGGGAAATATTAATCTCAAAAAGTAACCGCTTATTAATCCCAATAATTTAAAATGGAAACGGCAAGAAGTTTATCTCTGAACATATAACCAAATAACTTAAATGAGTTAAGTGAACAGTGTTAGCCAATGCATCCCAGATAAATTTCATATCCATCTAGACATTATATCAGAAGAAAAAGAAGTTGGAAATTAACTTCACAGAACAAGCAATTAAACTTGCAAAGATATTGTGAATTAGAAAAGTAAAATCAGGCAGAACTGAGTTCAAATTTAATGAGTGGGTGACTGGGTGTGGTAGTGTATGCAAAAATGTGACAATGTCTGCAGTTAGCTGTAGATTTGTTTTGAAAGGTTTTAAGCTACTTAAAAAATTTATTTGGACTATGATACTTAACAGAGTGAACACTAATGATTGCTTGTAGGTGCACCAACCTAATAAGGCCCTTCTTCCACAGTTTAGGCAGAAGTGTACTGTGTTGTTTGAGCATTTGGACATGTCCATTAACCACCTCCAAGGTTTTATGGAGCAAAAACAAGCAAGAATATGGTCCATTGAAGTGTGCTATTGTACATTTCTGATCATCCATCCTTGTGTTTCTTTTCCCTCTTAATGAATTATCTTTTGCCACTAAAAAGATAATGTTGTGGAAAACTAAGTCAGCACTTACAACTAATTTAAACACATCAAAGGTAGGCACTACCTCCAATGAATAAGCCAAGGCAGTGCAAAAGTAAGAAAAGATCCACTCTAGTAACATAAACCTATCCAACACGCCCTACCTATATTAGGAAGAGAAATTCTCTACTATTAGCTGAAATCTCATATTGAAGATACAAAATAATCTAAGTCTACTTTCTACCAATAAGATCAGCATTAAATTCCACCCAGTAATAAAGACAATGTCAAAAAGTGCACTGATAAAATTCTACATCAAGCAATTGTTAACCATGCATAAGAAAAGAAAACATTTCCAATGATCCCTCCTGGTTGAAACAGCTAAACTGATATAACCTCTAGGAAGCCCATTCACTAATCAGCAATTTTCCACATAAGGTTTTCCCGATCAAAGAAGAGGAGTGCTAGCAAACAGTAATTAATTCTTTGTTACTTTCTTTTTGGTCTCTAGACTCTCTACTTTCTGTTAATAATCCAGGTCCCCACTACTCACACTCTATTATCAGGACCGGCATAAATTTTCTCTCAACAACAAAGTTATAAATTACGATTGCAATCATCATTGCAGTTTCATCGCATTCCTTGCTATTACAAAAAATTATAGGCAATGTGATTGCATAAACCACAAAAACCTTGAAGTAGTGGCCACACTGATTTATAAAACCTTGCACTCAATTCTACAAAGTGTTTAATTTCTATGTACTTCCAACAAGGTTTTAAAAAACTATCCATGACCACAATGATTTTGCCCGCAATGTCAAGGTTTTGAATGTGTCTGTGATCACGATTGTTGTAATAGCATCGGTCACATTTGTCAGCAATTATCTACTATATCAAGGAACGCAACAAAACTGCAATCATCACCACAATTAAAAGCTTTGACTATCACTATAAAAAACTTGTTGTCAACCAATCAAAACACATAATAGGTTTGACTTTTATGACATATATCATGGCAATGTAAAAATTATCCATGCATAGACTATTTAGGACTTATTTGGATAACTTTTTCTAGAAGCACTTATAAGAGAAGAAAAAGTGAAATCATCTTTTAGAAAATATATATGAGATAACTTCTTGGGAAGAGGTTTATCTAAACATATCCTTACTAAACTAAAAAGAGTTGAAAAGTGCAATGCCAAGCATGTGCACTGCAAAATAAACCAATCACAACGATTCCACAAAATTAGAAAACACACAATTAATTAATTAAAATGGAAACAAATGAAACGGAATCAAACAACGCAATTACTCTCATCAGATCAGCGAGAAGGACCAAGAGCCATGAGCAAGTTCTGTCCGCCAGGCAAGTAAGAAACATTGGGCGACTTAGCCATAGTACCCGCCACTTCCCTGGATGCCTCAATCCTCCTGAGCTCAATGAGCCCCATACCGGCGGAGGCAGTGGCGTCGGAAATGAGCTTGGCGGCATCACTCTCACCCTCGGCCCTTATAATGGCGGCCCTACGCTCCTGATCGGCCTTCATAACGACAAACTTGGAGCGCTCGGCGTCCTGCTGCGCGATCTGCTTCTGCTCGACGGCGCGGGAGAATTCGGCGCCGTAGGAGAGGTGAGTGATGGCGACGTCGTCGAGAACGATATTGAAGTCCTTGGCGCGGCGAATGAGGCTATCGCGGACCAGGGCGGAGACCTGGGAGCGGTCGGTGAGGAGCTGGTCGGCGTTGAACTGCGCGACGACGGCCTTGAGGACCTCGTTGCCGATGGAGGGAAGGACCTTCTCGTCGTATTCCAGTCCAAGGTTTTGGACGATGCTGGAGAGCTTGTCAGTGTCGGGGCGGGAGAGGACGCGGAGGGTCAGATCCACCATCTGGAGGTCTTTGGTGCCTGAGACGGAGGAGAAGGTGTGGGGTCGCGTGCGTATGTCGAAGATGTAGGGTTTCTGAACCCACGGGATGAGGAAGTGAGTCCCCTCACCCACCGTCGCGTCCAGGATGCCGCGGAACCGGTCAAAGAGGACGGCGCGCTGCCCGCCGTCCACGGTGTAGATGGAGGAGGAGAGGGCGGTGGCCGCCGCGCCCAGGCCGAAGGCCGCTTGGGCCAGCTTTGTTAGGAACGATATGGCGACTTGGCTGCTTCCCATTTCGGAGAGCGTAGTAGGGTTTTAGGTTTCGTTGGGGTTTTGGGCGTCTTCTCTTGTTATGGGATTTGATGATTAATTAAACGGTTTAGCTTTTGGCTTTAGGTTGGCTTGCTTGAGGGGTAATGTTTATTTGTTTTTTAATTTTATTTTATTTTGTTCATGTGAATGTGGAGGAGAATTGTGAGGAAGTGAAGTGGAATGATGATGAAGATGTGTGATGTTGGATGAAATCACATCTTTTCAAGGGTTTAATACTTTAATTGTGATCAATAGGAGAATTAGATGAAAATTATTATGATTTAAATATTAATTTAATATGTGAAAATAATATTTTTTATTTTAGATTTTTTAAAATTTTTTGTTTTAATCATTAAATAATATTGTAATAGAATTTTTATAAAAAAAAAGTTTAATAAAACAATTATTTATAACTTTTTTTTGTCAAATTTTATTTTTAAAAACATAATTTGAGCAAATAAATTATAAATTTATTATGTTTCAGTGAATGATTAAATTATTAAAATTATTTTTATGTCATCATTTAAAAAATAAAAAAACATCATTTGATATTAAAAACTAAAAACAAAAAAAAAAAAAGACTAAAAAAAGATATTATTTAAGGACCAATGACTATCTAAATCACCTTTCTTCACCATAGTTTTGTCCTAGTTATATTTTATGACTTATAAAAGTTGCACCACAAACATTTGTATTAACACTTAAAAACAAATTGAGTACAATTGTTAGCAAGACTCATCAAACATAAAGAACACCATACTTAATAAGTTGTTTATGTGCCTCTCCTAACAAACTGATGTATCACATTCATGTTCATAGAGAAAAGCTTCCAAATGAAAACTACAACACAAAGGAGGAGCTATATATCATTTTCATGTTACACAAAAAATAATGGAAAGTTTGACACATAAAACTAAGAAATAAAGGGTAAGAAAAAAGGAAATGAAAATCATAACACAATCTTAATATTTAAAAATTATTACTTCCTCTGTTCTAAAATAATGGTCTTTTAAGGTTATGACATGTTAATTAAGAAACTTTTAATTGCTACAAATTTAGACAAGAATATCTTTAGTTGTGTAACTACTCATGTTATAAATTATTACACTTTTCACCAATAACAAATGCATTATAGGATCAATATCTTTTTTCAATGCAAGTATTATTTGATCTTCTTAATTATATATAAGGGTATGGTTGAAAAAAATAGCTTTAAAAAACTAAAAAGACCATGATTTTAGAATAAAAATAAAAAGTTGAAAGAACCATTATTTTGTAACAGAGGATGTATTCATTAAAATTTAGAATGCATATGTGAATGGGCACATTTAATGAACCAACCAACAAAAACACAATACTAATTTTATCATCTATGAATGTACAATACAAATGACATAATACTCCATATGTATCACTTTTATATGATGTTTAAGGTTTTAACACATATATTAAAAAAAATTAATATGATAAATTTCAAAAAATATAATGTAATTTCCTAATTATTCTTTCCTTCTCTAATTAATTAGATTCTTTTTAATTTACTATCCAATATCAATTACTCCCACTAAGCATATTATATGAAGTTTTTTTTTTTTAATGTTTCATTGATTTTATAAAATAATATATAATTTAAAAAAAAAACTCTAAAACGTCATATAAAGTGACACAAAGACAGTATACAATAGGCAAGTAGTTAGTACAAATAAAAAGACATTATATGTAGCTAGCATGTTAATACATAACAACAAGCCAACAACACTCTCAAAAACCAATAGGACTCAAAGCACTAAAATGAAGAGTATAAATCGCAAGACATCAAAAAAATAATTGTTAAATGTAAGGAACATCAATTGTTATAAATTTTGACTTAAACTTGTTGGAGTCAATTTTAATTTCTCACTTCTATACAAAATTTACATCAATTTAAAGTAATGCATAATTGTATAATCTAACTATTTATTTTGGGGTTAGCCAACTATAATATTCATTAATACAATCAATAAGAGTAGGTCAAACTAAAGATGATTCAATATTTAATTAAGATCTTAGTGAATGAACGATTAAAAGAAAAGAAAATGTTATTTTTAGTTGTATTAGTAAAGATGGATATGATGAAAATTGTAACATCCCAATTTCATATATAATATTAATTTCAAAGTTTACTTTTTATCATAGGATGTGGGTGAATGTTTAAAGGAATGAACTAGTAAATAAATAAAAAGAAAAGAATAAAAATTAAGAAGATGCAAACAAGAAAAAAAATAATAAATAAATAAATGAATAAATAAATACATATAATAAAAATAATAAAAATAAGAGGAAAGGAGTGGGAAGAAGAAAAATAGGGGTGCAAATAGGGTAAGGCATACTAGTTGGGCTGACGGCCCAACTGCGTCATAAAAAAAAAAAACTAAAGCACCAAGTGCCTCAACCTTAACAGGGATCGAAAGGGGGACCTAGGATTCTTATGCTCAGCATCTTAACCGCTGAGCTAGGATGCGTTTGGTGAGAACTTAAAACGTTTAATGAAATCTATACGAAGTAAATCTGCAAATGCCAAACGCGGATGGCGTTGCCGTGTAGGAAGCCATGTCCAGTCACCATCGTCGCCTCCGTACGCCCTACCCCGAACAACGCCATGCCCAAGTTTAGAGCGCTCAGCTAGGACTTGACGACCTGCTCTCTACAACCTAACCTCGTGTCCATTCCCTGTAAAGCGTGCACATGAAGGCAATCGACCGGAACGGGTGCTATAAATGACAGCGCGAACTCATGCCAAAGGAGAAGAGAAGCACGATTTTGGCCCTTAAATTCTCTTCGATTTTTCACTCTCTATGATCCATTTTTGTCTCGTTAGTTTCGTAGTCTCGCCTAGAACGCGTTTGTACCAATAGCTCAAGGAAACGCTTCCAGAATCAAGAGGAAGCCACGCCAACTGGAGCGCCGCCATGAAGTCTCGTCAGAACGCGTCAAAAGGTAGGAGGACCCATTATTTTAATAAATCTTGTTTGGAATATCATTTGTATTATTTTTACGACATTGATTCAGTAAAAGAGGTTCCCACGAAGCAGTGTCTATTTAGTGACAGAAATTCCTATTGAACCATAGGATAAACAATGAACTGAGATATGTTCAGACTGTGATGACACATTCTAGGATGATTATGATGTACTACACAAAATATTGCTAGTGGAGAATCTTGATATCATATCAGTATCACTATAAAAGAATTAGGGGAAGTGACAAACGAGATAAAGTGGATAGATAAATAAGAAAAACCTATCGAATGAGAAATTAAGACGGAGGATGCAATGGTTGACCACATAAGGTACTTGAGAAATGTACGTAGACTCTTGTGAGACCTTGGGGGTAGATAAGGTGTCAAGTTGTGAACCGTTTGGAGAAAAGAAGGTGTCACAGTATCGGTTTGGCGTCCTTGACAAAGCGGAGCATTACCAAGATTCAGTTGAGAGTACTCTGTACCAAGTACCAGTAAGAGTATGTACTCCTGGTCGTCAACCAAAAAGTTGCAAATTGGACATTAAATGATACACTCGTGTAAGTCCTCCCGGAGTTGGTAGTAAAGGAGGCAATAAAGGGCTCAACAACGATGTAAAGAACCTACATAGGCACGAATGAAGAGATAAGAGTTGACAATAGAAAAGGATACCTTTTATCTTAAGCCTAATTCTAAATTGATGGCTCACTTTTACACCCCCCATTCTTTCAAATCAAACATGGCAGAGGAATTTCAACCACTTTTTCACCTGACAATCCTGCCTTTGGAGGGAAGATAGACCTACGATCGAGTCGAAGGTGACGATACATTCATAGGATACGTCCGTTTTGCTTTCAGACCCACAAACATAGTGGTGTCATGACAATTTCATCACGTGGATCTACCAATCGTTCTTTCTCAGACCCCGCCACCTAGGCTCCTGAACGTACCTGCCGACCGGAGAAGGCCACCAGTTCCTCAACCACCACCATCCTCAATGGGGTCATTTCAAGCTGGTAGTGTGAGTCATAGGGAGGAGCCAACAGATGAAGAGGATCCATCAGAAGCGTCCGATTAGATTAGAGCAAGTTAGAGAAAATATGATGTTTTAAGAAATTTGTATTACCTCCTAAAATCATGTATGACTTCTACTTTATGAGATGAGAACTTGTTATGAAAGTGTTGTATGGAAATCGTTATCGTATTAATAAATTGTAACTCCCTAAAGTCGTTACGCTATAAGTAAATATTCGCGCGTTATCTATGATGGTAATTAATTATAAATAATAATAAAAATAATAATGATGATATTAATAATAATAAATAAAAATGGGCGTTACAAAAATTCACTAATCAAACTCAATCCACATAGAAATCCAATATTATAGTGCATTGTAAACTATGAAAACCAATACTTTTTATTTGCTTCATGTATCATATTCAATACATATACAATATTAATATTCTTGGATACTTCACAAATACATATCTATAATTTATCCATATATTTAAAAAAAGTTATGAAAAATCTAAGACATTATATGAAACATAGAAGTATATATAGTTTAGAAACAAAGAAAGCTTAAATGTACTTTTCGTCCCTATAATTTACTCAAATTTTTTTTATTTTAGTTTGTGTAAGTTTTTATAAAAGGTCTCTAGAATTGTTAAGATAAAATATGTTTTTAGTCATTCAACTTTTTAAGCTTTATGTTTTTAGTTTCTATACTAAAATTTGATCTATCATAGTTCCTAATGCATTTTTCTTACAATTAAAAATAATTTAAAATTATGTATTTAAGTATTTATTTTAGACATAAATGGACTTTTTATCCTTATAATTTACTCAATTTTTTTTATTTTAATCCTTGTATTTTATTTAAAAATTAGTCCTTAAATTTTGTTATATTTTTGCATTTGGTCCTTTTTATTAAGAATTTATAATGGTAAATGATGTGACAAATTTTTATTGATGTTAGCAAGTGTCACGTCAATAAATAATGACGTTAACAAAAAAAGTATCTTGTTACAAATGTCACATTAATATAGATTAAATATAATAAAATATTTATATGGACAAAAAAATTATACAGATTGAGAACAAAAATAATATAATTTACAAAGATTAAAAACAAAAAGAATATAATCTATAGAGATTAAAAAAAAGTGACATATTAATTTACATGAACGAAATAGGTATTTATGTTTTACATTAATGATTGATCTAACATGTTTGAAGGTTTATAATGAGAATTTGAATAAACAATAAATTATGGTGTCATCATTATACAATCTTCAAATTAAGCACGTCGTAGGCTTTTAAGTTAGGATAAATCTTTAAAATAATGTCTTATTACTGCTACAACTATGGTATAACAAAAAAATAGACCAAGTTGAAATTTTATAACTCTGAACTAAGACAGGCTTAAACATATCAAATCCTAGTTTATTTCCATCCCGAAATGCTTATTTTAAATTAATGTTTATTTTAAAATTTAAAATTAAACATATCGTCAATTATCGAGAAAAAGTACATTCAGCACACTTGCGTGTAAACCTTGACGATTTGGATATGTATATTTGGACTTTAATAGGGTGCCAAAGAAAGTTGAGTGGTACCAACAGAAATTAAAACTAGAGCTCAATACACACAACTAACAAATTTCTTGGTGTATGAATAAAACAAAATTAATTAATTATTTCCGAGATCCCCATGCTTCTTCAAATTAATCTTTAGACTTATCACTAGAATTAAGAATCTGCAAGTCCCCAATTTGGATTTTCATTTGCAAGGAAAAAATGTTATCAATGACCCTAATTAGTGATGGAGCTTGAAAAAATTAATTGGTGGGGCCAAATTAATTAGTTTATAATATATAAATTAACTTTTAATAATGTTATCTCTCACAAAATGAATTTATGCAATTAAGAGCATCTATATACATAATTACTTATTAAGTTTCTTAAAAAAATATTTTATGGGTCAAACATTTCAATTTAGACCTAATAGTTTTTATTATTATTTTTTCTAATAATAAATATTAAATGAACTGTTTAAATGAATTTTAATTTTTTTTATTGTTTTGTAAATAATGATACTAGAGATTACTTAATAATAATATTTATTTATTTTGATATTAAAATATTTTCTAATTTATTTATAACATTTCTTAGGAATTTTATGACTTTTATATCCTAGTTTGTTACTAATTAAATAAAAAGTGGATAACTTATCTATAACTTTTTGTTTTTGCAACAAAAATTGCAAGACATGATAAGTCTTTTATAAAAAAAATAATATGAAAATATACAAAAAAATATTTATCTATTATTTTTCAACAAATTTAGGGAATACTATCTTCACCCATATATATAAAATAAGAATTTTTTTTAACTAATTCACAGCCATTAAGAAAGTTGGCTAATTTGATTAATAATATTAAAATTTTTAACAATTTATACTATTATTTTTTAAAAAAAAATTATTCTTAAAATAATTAGTTCTCATCATCTTTCTTTTCACTAATAAAGTTTTACTTAATTATGTGTTATTTATTTTCTTCAACCCTCACAAGAAAGAAAATAAATTTATTTTATTTATTTATAACATTTATTATATATTTATTACAAAAATTGTACAGTAATTAAAAATATTTTTGTCAAAGAATAGTTGATGTCAGAAACAATTTAAAGGATTCTTATAAAAAAGATATAAACAAATTTTGAAAGAGTCTTATATATAGTTAGAGGTTGCAATATTTTTGTCAAAATCATAACAAATTTTGCAAAAAATTATTGTAGAAAAAATTCACTTGAAAATTACAAAATTCACAAGAAAACTCTACATGCAAGAAAAATCTATAGATTCAAGTCATAGTGCATAAATGAGATATGAAAGTCATACAAAAATTAGTTTGAAAATGCTAAAAAAAGTTATACTATAAAAGGGTAATTAATTAATGGATTAGTTAATATATGAAAAATATTATTTATGTATAAAATTAACTATAAGGCTAATGTTATTAAAAGTAAAAGGTTAAAGGATTACCTTTAATTAAAGTGTTATTCTATACTCATTTAATGAGTTAACAAAATATCAATTCATGAATAAATAACACAACAGAATATTATAAAAAAAAATATTTGTACAGATTAAAAACATATATATAATTTTTTATAAGATAAAATCTATTTTTTATTTCCTCT
>JAMLFT010009533.1:0-12629 GCA_026544285.1 Pachyrhizus erosus | reverse complement strand
TAATTTATTAAAAATTATAAAATTTTATAAGTTTTACTTTTTATTTATAATTTATAATTTCTAATAAATTTAAACAATATTAAAAATGTATTTATAAGAAAGTATTGTTACTGATCTTTTTATAATATACCCTTCCTGTTCTATAATAATAAGTGCCAAGTAAAAAAAAATCTTAAAATAAATATCGTTTTAATTTTTAATATAATATTAATTATTTTTTTCTATTAATACTTTTAATTAATTTCATTTTAATTTTATAGTATAATTTAAATATTAATAACAAGGCTAGTTATATAAAATTATTATTTATTTATTAATTTTTTATGCATATAAAAGATTTAAGAGGATATTTATTATTTATTATGAATAAGACGGAGTAATTTCAGACACGTAGACATAAAGTGATAAAAGATAGAAATCTCATTTTAAATTGTGAGTGATGTTACGCGGGGATGGACTGTGTCCACGTATGCATGGAATATAGTATATGTAAGAATGGCGTAACTGAAACAAACGCCGTCACTGTGCTGAGGTTTGTTCTTGTGTTTGTGGCCTCACTCTCTCAGCCGTCGCAGTCTCTGCCTCCAAAAATATGATCATTTCGTTGTCGTAAAGTCTCCGACAGCCTGAGATCTCAACTTCTCACGCGGTTTTCTTTTTCTTTTTTTTTTCCCCTTAAAAACAAAAACACGAGGCTACGTTAGTTAGGGTTTCCATGGCTTCGGAGACGAAGATCGTGAATCTGGCTGAGGAAGCCAAGCTCGCCAGAGAAGGTGTCACCTCTCCCACCTATGCTTTTACCAGCATCTGCAAGTCCCTCATCGCCGGTGGAGTCGCTGGAGGAGTGTCGGTTTCATTTCTCAAACGCTATTTTTCTTTTCTTTTCGGAAACATACTCACACGTGCGTGCATATATCTATACGTTGATTGATTTCTTATTCAATCTAATTCAAAAGAATTTGACTAATTGGAAATAGTTATTTTTCAATCCTAGTGTTTCCGGAAATTTCGACGCTTAAACTTTGATGTTTCGTTGCCTGGGAGCAATGAAGCACTTTTTTTTTTTTTTTTTTTCTGTTTTGCGAAATCTCTTTCTTTCCTTTCCTTTCCTTTCTTTATTTATTTAATGGAGTATTATCTTCTAAACATACGTGCTACTGTTCCCTTGAGAAGTTGCAAAAGTAGGTTTCTGTTGATCTCCCTGTACTTGGATTAGATAAATTGTGTTAGAATCAAGCCAATTTTGGGACTCTGGAAGATGCTTCATTTTCTTGTGCTTTTATAACTAATTATTTGAGAAGCAGGTTAATAAAATTCACATAACACTGATTTGTATTAAAATCTGTTTCCGTTGGTGGAATGAATTTTGTGTGTTCCTATATGCCTTTAAAGCTCGTCAATTCTGTTTTAGTAATTTCTCTATGCCTTACTAGCATTGTGATACTGACGAATACGAGAATCTGCTTAATTTGGAGTTCATTGGTACAGTGATATGCTTATACCAAATTAATCCAATTTTCGTGGAAACTATTTCTTATTGATGATTTCAACATCCTTTTTTCAGTATGTTGAGTTTTAATTGACTTGAACGTTCTTGGTATCTATGCAGATCACGAACGGCAGTTGCTCCACTGGAACGATTGAAGATTTTGCTACAGGTTAATCCATCTAGTTATTAACCTCTAAATGTGGATTTAGCTGTCATTTATTCTTGTGATAAAAAAAAAAAGTTGCACCTGACAAGCTACCTTTTTTGGTTTTTTCGTGCTTGGACTTTGGATGTATCAATATCACATGTGTGATGTGATTGCCTTTGCCATTTACAGGTTCAGAATCCACACAACATAAAATACAACGGAACAATTCAAGGTCTAAAATATATATGGGGAACTGAAGGTTTTCGTGGGCTGTTCAAAGGGAATGGTACTAATTGTGCTCGGATTGTCCCAAATTCTGCGGTGAAGTTCTTCAGTTATGAGCAAGCTTCCAAGTAAGCTCCTTTAGATATACAGTGATGTACTGCACTTTTATGCTGTCAAACTTGTAATGATGGGATTCTGCAATCCTTTTTAATTTTTTTTCAAAACAGTTTTCTTTAAGCAGGGTCACTCCTATGGCAAAGCAGTTTCAATTTTTATATCTATGTATTACATATATTCTTTCTCGTCTTTTTTACTGAATGTTCCTTTTCTGACAGAGGTATACTACATCTGTATCAGAAGCAAACTGGAAATGGTATGTCCATGTTTATTATTTTTTCCTTCTGGTGTGTGTATGGTTGTTGAGGGAGGATGAGTGCTGGTTCCGTAGATTGTTTTGGATTTTGTATAATTTTGGGGGAAATTACTTTTTTAAAAGGACAAAACTTACTCACAGTTTAGGAACTGTTCTCCAATAAAACTATAGGCTTAAATACAATTTTGGTCTCTCCATTTTGTTCAATTCTTAATTTTGGTTCTCCTATTTTAAAACGAAGACATTTGGTCCTATTTTAAAAAATCTGCAATTTTAGTTCAATCCTCAATTTTACCTACATTTTATTTCAGTCCAATTGAACCCTAGATCTAATATATTTGTTTAAGGTACCATCAATAAGTGATTTAATAATTAAAATATAATAAATAAAAGAAATAAATAAGAAAAAATTAAGAATTGGACCAAAATTGCAAATTTTCTAAAATAAGGGAACCAAATATCTCTATTTTTAAAATTGAGGAATAAAATTTGCAGATTACACAAAGCAGAAGAACCAAAGTTGTATTTAGGTCTAAACATGTGTATTAATTTTGAACCACTTCATCCTCCTTTTTAAAAGTTTCATAGTTGAGGTATAAAAGTTAGTATTCATTTTGTGCTTTTATATTGGAGAGCAATACCAAAGCATGTAAGGAACTCTATTTAAGTGTTTTCGTTTTTCATAACCACTTTTAGTAAGATTTTGATCATAAATTGTTTTGAACTCATAATAAGCTAATCCAAATACACACTAGGTTGATTTCAATATTTTCTTTTTGAAAAATTTATCTTAAAATATTAAAAATTCCAATTAAAAGGAAACAATTAGGTCTAAATAAAATTTTTCAGTAATAAAGCCTCTGTATCTAAATGTTTTTTTTTTCCTTTTACTTTCAACAGAGGATGCTCAGCTGACTCCTCTTTTACGTCTTGGGGCTGGAGCATGTGCGGGAATAATTGCCATGTCCGCAACGTATCCAATGGACATGGTTCGAGGCAGAATAACTGTACAGGTAATCTTTTTTTTTTTTTTTCCCTTTCAATTTTGTTTTTACCAAATTCTTGCTTTACTTATTTTTGGTCAGAAAGGTAGCTGTAAATGCATAAAATTAAGATACTTCTAATAGCTACAAAATTAAGTGGAAAGAAAATTTCTATTAGTCTCACAATGTTTTTGTTGTCTTAATATAACAGTAGGTTTGCTTTTCCTTGTATTTGCAGACAGATAAGTCCCCTTACCAGTACAGAGGTATGTTTCATGCTCTGTCAACTGTACTCAGGGAAGAAGGTCCACGTGCTTTATATAAGGGCTGGCTTCCTTCAGTCATTGGAGTTGTGAGTAACATTTCTAGAAAATTCTTTTTAGGAAGTTTCTATGCTTTCACTATTGGCTTTATGGGAAATTTGTATTGCATTTGATAGTAACAATTTAGGACCTGCTGGCTGCAGTTGGGGGAGGGGGAGAAGCACTAAGACTTCAAATTTGTTGAGTGCTTGTCAATATCTACCCTCCTTAGGGGAAAATTTAATACGGTGGCTTTCTGACACTACTTATAGATGTAGGGTATATTGGTAAGGATGTGTGACTAAGGTCTTAGTGAGTTATTCCTGGTTGTTGTCTGTAGATAGGTAGCATCTATTCAGTAAGTTGTGCAGAACATAGGATCAACATGGGGCTGTAGGATTGATCATAGGGATGCACCTAAAACTGGCACGTTCAGTTTTATTGAGTTAGACATTTTATATTTAACTATCTTTTCTGATATTTTTTCTACTCATTAAATGCTTGATAGAACAGTTTCTTTACATCAAGACTTACCATTCTTCAATGCTCTTGACACACTTTATAATGAATTCTAATAATTAGCACTGCTACTGGGGTCCGGTGACAAAGTTTTACCTTGTTATTATAGGTTCTAGGTGGAAAGTAGCTAGGTACAGAAGACAGTAAAATCTCAGTCATACTTCAGTAAAGTGCTCAAGTTATGTTACAAACCTAGAAAAGAACACGGGCAAAAGAAAAGAAAAATTTTATTGAGACAACGTAAATAAACAGAACGAAGGAGATAAATCTCTCCTCTAAGGGCCCCACCTTCACAAAGGATCTCTCTTTCACAATGAGAAAAGGCTCAATTTACAAATAATATCGAACAAAATGAATACCCCTCCCTTCACTCCTATTTAATCATATCACTAACTCCCTCTAGCTCACTCGCTATTAACTAATATTGCAGCAGTACCAAATTAGTTTATAGAGATGTGAAGGGAGTTAGGATATAGAGATGTGTACAGTAACTTTTAAATATTCTCTGTGTGCTTCAGAATTATATTTAACTAACTAAAGTTCGCTCAAATTTTGAATAGAAGCTCTTTTTGGGTGCTGTCTTTGGAGTTATTGACTAAATATTTTCTTGCTCTTTATTTTTTTTTCCTGTTTTTCAGATTCCTTATGTGGGTCTCAACTTTGCTGTGTATGAGTCTTTGAAAGATTGGTTAATTAAATCTAATCCATTTGGTCTAGTTCAAGACTCTGAATTGAGTGTGACAACTCGCCTGGCTTGTGGTGCCGCAGCTGGAACTATTGGACAAACTGTTGCTTACCCTCTTGATGTCATTCGTCGAAGAATGCAGATGGTGGGTTGGAACCATGCTGCTTCTGTTATAGCTGGTGATGGAAGAGGGAAGGTGCCGCTTGAATACACTGGCATGATTGATGCTTTTAGGAAAACTGTTCGGTATGAGGGATTTGGCGCGTTGTACAAGGGTCTGGTGCCAAATTCTGTAAAGGTCAGTCTTCATCTAATACTCATGAATTATGTTTTGTTTTGAAAAAAATTGGGCAAACCATATCTGCATAAACACACGTTTCTATTCAGAAAGTAAGGTTTTCCTTCCTTATGTAGAAGATATTATTAATTTTCTATATCTATGAAACACCTAAAAAAAGTTTGTGCATGCATTATGTCACCTAGATGATTCCTGTGGGCGATTCCTCTATCATACTCTGTTGGTGTTATTTCTCTGATTAAAGCTGTGAACTTAACAAGCTTCTACCTGTTTAGTACAAAGTCTGCTTTTCAAGGAGTTATTGCAAGACTCAAATGTGTGTGGTCTGAGTAAAACTTTTGATATTTTTAACTTAAATTATCTACCACTCCCTACTCAGCTTCATATCAGCTTAATGAAATGCATCATCAACCACCAATAAACACATGCTACTCCCCACCAATAACCTTGTCAGACATTGTCTCAATATAGGAGTCATAAACAATCTTACGAGTCATAAATCATAACATTGTTTAAAAATCTCTAATTTTATGTGGTGGTCATAAAAATTTTGGTTTCATGTTGTCTGGAACTGTGCAAATCAGTGCACTTTGCATAACAGCGACCATGTAAAAAGCAATCAACTGAAGATTTCTTATTATAGTTCCATTTGTTTATTGCCTCCGCTGATGGTTGGTGTTTAGAAATGATCTCGATACCCATTTACTTTAGCCATTGTGATGTGATTTTTAAATGTTTACCCAAAATTACTTTTAAATGGTATTGATCTTCCTATTGATCTTCCTTTAACTTGAGCAGTCTTGATCTCTCTTGAATCTTGATCTCTTGCAGGTGGTCCCATCCATAGCAATTGCGTTTGTAACATATGAGGTGGTGAAGGACATTTTAGGAGTGGAGATCAGAATATCAGACTGAAGATTGGCATCCATGTGATATTTGATTGCCTGTTGTTTTCTTGTAGGCAAGGGGATGCAGAGATGATAAATTAGGGTTGTTTTCTTGTTTTTCATCTCTTTAATGAGGTAGGAAGCACTTGAGTTAGCGTGTATAAATTAATTCCATTGCATCCCATTTGTTTTTCCTTGTGAACATGATGTAGCTTTTAGCTTCTTATTCATCTTATATGGCGATAAATGTTGTAGAAAAACAATGGAAGGACATATCTGCATGCCTTTCTGCAGAATGAAGAAAGCATTTTTATTGGTTACAGAGTATCCCTTCCTATCCTCGGCTAGAAATCTTATTTGTATTGTGTGCAAGTTACTATTCAGCCACTCTAACACAACGAGTAGTCCTGCCATTTTTTACTTTATGCTATTTTTAAACCGTCAACGAGGTTGCAAGTTTTTCCGTGAGAAAATTGGATGTATTACCTTTTGTTTTACTACAATGTAATTGACGGGATTAGTTAAAAGACATAGAGTGGAGGTCTAATGATATATTTTCCTTATTTATATTGAGAGTTAATGGGAGTTTGTGGTTTTCAGCACATTCCTGCAAGTAGTCGTTTTGATCCCTTTTTTCTTCTTTGAAATCTAGTCTTTTTGATCCTAGGTCTTTCTGTTATTAACCAAAAATGTTTTCCACAACCTTTTAACTAATCTATTGGGGCCTTGAAGGATCGCTCCGCACCCTGTTTCGTTGTAGGGAGAAGTTTTAAGGGACCACTCTGTCTACACGGACTGGGAGATGATAAGTCGCCTTCGTGGAAGACAGCTTGTTTAGAAAGGGAGCGCGTGTGTGCTATTGAACGGTGAGTCGAGGAACCATTTTTCTTCCTCCAAGAGACACTAGTAATGAAGTTGGGGTTTGGGCTACCTCTAGCGGACTTACAATCGGGTATTGTTTCACTTTTAACATAGCCCCATCGCAGTTACATCTTAATGGCTATACATGTGTTTGGGGTTTTGAAATTTTAGGTAAAGCCTTCGATGCAAAGCCAAGTTTTAATAGTTTTTTGTTTTTAGTTTAAAAACAGAAAAAAGACGGATTGGGAGTCAATAAACAATGTTTATGGTCGAGGTATCCTTGATTTATATACAATTTCCTACAAATCCTTAAAAAATATTTTAAAGTTAGGTTAGTCAACTCAAACAAGGAATTCTATTGAGGTTTTTCCTTCTATTGGACCCCCAATCTTGTAACATGTGGAAACTTGTTGATGAACGAGTTGTTGAAAAGTGAATGGGCCTACATAAAAATGTGGAATGAATTAAATATCATCTTACACATGGTGAAACTATTAGAATTAGAATTTTGAGTCTTTGATTGAAAATTTTATATTGGTATATACATTTGTTATTGTTGTTCATACTCATTTTCCTTTACCTAATTGGTGAACAAATGCTACTAACAAGTTCATTTGTTTGTTGTTTACAAATAGTACAACGTCGATGTCTAAAAAGGAGATGTAAAAACTATTGAAAGAGATAGAAAGAGAGAACAAATGTTGATGGTCCTTCCACTTCTTTTGGCGAGAAACGACTGGCTAGTGACAAAAAATGCAAGAGGGCGTTCAACAAGATTCCCATCTAATTCAATTGACATACCTAACTAAAGAAAATTGTAGAGAAATAGAGTTACTAGTAGGTCAAGCAAATATGATGGTTGCACACAAACCAAAGTGATGGGTGATAATTAGGACCCGATCGACGTGGAGATGGAACATGGACAAGGCAATTTGGGATGTTGCTTTTCCACACTTAATGCATATTCACACTAGCAACCTAATAGAGGAGAATCTCCAGCGACTAGGTGCATAAAGCCTAATAAGAGCTTGTAAGGACATTTCGGTCCCAACAAATAGGTTGATTGTTGTTGTCGCAATCATTGAAGACCAAACAAAGGATTTACTCTAAGAGAATAAGAGTGTTGTGAAAGAAAAAATTGCCTTAAAAGTCGAAATTGGGCAATTAAGGAAGGAGATTAACGAGACAATAGAGGAAAAAGTAGTAACCAAGGGATTAAAAGTTGACCTCGAAAAAGATAGGCCACTACTTTTAGAGAAAGAGAAACTTGTGGCGGTTGAAGTGAAAAAACATCAATAAACACAAGTAGAAGTTGAGGATAAAGCCAATGCTTTTTCTATACAACTCAAGTCTACTACATTTGAGATTGACTATTTAAATGTTGAACTAAAGAACACAAAGATCGTGAATGCAAAACAATACGTGCTTGGGTTTGATGCAATCATTAAACATGCCAAAGTTCTCAATCCAAATATAGATTCCAACCCATGAACCCCTTCAAAGAAGTTAAGGACGAACAAGTTATGGAGTCAGTAGATGAGTAAAAACATTTAGATCATGCTTATTTGTCTTGGTGGACAAGTTATTATTTTGATACTTGTCTTGATCTACTTTGTAAGTCTCGCCCATCTTATCTTTAGTGAACTTCTTTTATTGTTGCTTCATTCTACATTTTTTATTTCAATTATACTTAATATGGTTGCAAACCAACACTTGACCTTTAACAAGAATGTGCAGGCTTAAATAAATAATTTTTTAAAAAAATTCGATACTAGTTTAAAAAGGTTAGAAATAGTAAATTGATACTCTAATTTAAAAAGAATGATGTCAAAATAAGTAAATCAATATTAGTTTAAAATGAGTAGTCAAGAATCACACAAAGCAATAAGAGCGATGTGAAGTGTTTCACCATTGTAACGTCTCTTTTTATCTATCTTAATTCAAGAAAATTATTTCAATTATTTTATTTCAGGTAAATTTTAAAACTTAACTTGCCAAAGGTTATAATTTGGAAAGAAACTTAATTATAACTATTACCATCATATTCGAGTAACTTGATATTCATTATAAAACTTTACTCAACATGACAAAATCAGGTCAAATATAAATATTACATTCTCCCAAAATAGTTAACTAGTACATTACACCCAAAAGTAAAAGTCTAATTAAGATGATCAAAACATTTATTTTCCTCCAAACATTCCTAGCTAGAACATCCTGAAGGATCTTCTTCTTTTGAGAATTCATCTCCTTTGCCTTGACCATTTGTTGAAACTATACCCATAGATGAGTCTTGGTGTGGAGGGGTTTGAGCGCGTCAATGAACTACAGAAAAATCTAAAGGAATTTCCGTGTATCTAGGTGGTGAGGTCTAGGATGGAACTACTGGGATATTTATGTGATGAAATTGTCATGAGACTACGATGTTTGGAGGTCTAAAAGCGAATATGATGTAGCCTATGGATGTATTGTCTCCACTGGTCATGTCATGCATCCATTGACCCTTCAAGGGTATTATAGTCAAGTGGAATATGGGTTGGAACTTGCTCACCATCTGTATATGAAATGTGAGGAAGATTGTAAGAGTGAACCATCTATCCTTAAGCAAACACATACACATATAGATCATGTCTATCTATCGTAAACCCTCATCTCACCGTAACGTGCCTAATTAGAATTTTTACTCGTTTTAAGGCCCTTCATAATCTCCAATACTACTAACTCCAAGAGGACCTACACGAGTGTGTCAATAGTAGTCCAAGTTTGCATTTTGGGTTAACGATCGAGAGTACATATCTTGTCTAGTACTAGGTTCAAGAAACTCTCAACCGAATCTTGGTAATGCTTCACTTTGTCGGAAATGCCAAGCTGATTTAGTGACATCCTCTTCAATTTGAGCGATTCATAACTTGGCACCTTATCTACCCCCAATAACTCATCAGAGTTTGCATACATTTCTAAGGTACCTTTTGTAGTCAACCCATGCAGTCTTCATTCTTATTTATCACACGTTAGGGATTCTGATTTATTATACTCTTCCCGTCTTCAGTCATCAAGCTTTCTCGGTACTGAATTTCATTTCATCAGCGTAGCCTTACAACAACTCTATTTCATTCTCAATTTCAAATATCCAACCCCAGTTTCATTCAATTTTTGTTTGGGTAAATTCTTAGTTCATCGTCTATCCTATGATTGTTTATAACATTTAACTGCAAATTTTGAGACAGTTATAACAACATATAATTTATCTACTTTTAGTAGAGAAGATAAATCATCAACATATAATATAGAAATATCTAATCTAAAACTAAACAAAATTCTAAACAATATATCAAATTACAATTTAAGATAATAAAAAAAAAATAATGGTCTTTTTTAGTAACATTTTACTGTTATTTATTTCTTTATTTTCTCATTTCATATTTCTTCATATTCATATTTTTATTCTATCCTATTTAACTAATTAATATTATAATTTAATTAAGAAAAGTATTCATATGTTAAGATTAATCAAAAGAATAAACAAGGGCAAAACCGTCCTTGTCAAAAACTATTATTCTTATCTCCTTTACTACTTTTCTATTCCTCATCTTTTTTCTTCATAACTTTTTATTTCTTTATTCACTCTCCTAGTTTCAGTTTAATAAATCAAAAATTAAAATTTTATGTACTATTCAAGAAAAGATTTCAACTTATAATTTGCTCTTAAATGCTACTTAGTTAAATTATTAAAGAAGGAAAGATATAACTTTCTTTGAAAAAGTATACAACTTTCTTAAAAAAAATATACAACTGTCTTTGAAAAAGTGTACAATTTCCTTAGAAAAAGTATACAATTGTCTTTAAAAAAACTATACAACTTCTTTAGAAAAAATATACATTTGTCTTTGAAAAAGTATACAATTTCCTTAAAAAAAGTATACAATTATCTTTAAAAAAATATAAAACTGTCTTTAACAAAAATACAATTTTCTTAGAAAAAGTATACAACTATCTTTAAAAAAAAGTATACAACTATCTTTGAAAAAGTATCTACTAAACTCACGCCCTCCAATTTTCTTTTTCTGACTCACTCTCATTCTTCTCCTTCCTCTCTATTCTCACTCTTAGACTCCTCCTTCTATCTCTTCCTCTCTTTCTAATTGTTTTACATCTTCTCCTAAACTTTCTCAGTCATCTCTTTTCCCAAAATTCCTTCAACACACATTTTACAATTCTTCAAAAATTAAATTTTTGAGTTCTCTATAGAATTCAATTTCGCCTTATTACTAAGAAATTTTCAATATTAAATAATTAATCACTAACTACTCTACCTTTAGACTAGGTTAGTATTCAAACTTTGATCCAAAATCAACGAAAACACAAGCTCGTCGGCCATGGCAGTCCTGAGAAATTGCCACATCAATTTCGCCTATTTTGGTTCTAATTTGACTAATTTCTAGTTCAATAAGGTGTGAGATATCATTAGGAACAATTATTTTGAATTAAAATGAAGAATAAACAACTCCTCTTACCTCTATTAAACTTTTTCGATGACAACTCCGGTGGGCTCCAATGACACAATGAAATCACTGTTTGGCCTTTTGTTCTTTCTGATTCTTGATGGAAAAGGTAACTAAGTAAATTCCGAATGAGTCTCTTAAAGAAACAGAAGGAATGCAATTGCTTTGGATGAAGAATTCAAGTTTATTTTTTTTTTTGTGTGCCTCTGATTTCCTCTGTTGGATTCCCTATTTATAGCATGGTTTTGCCCTAGTTTCTTGCTTGTTAAGTTTGTAGGGTATGAGGAAGGTTACTAGTTAGGTAGCTGAACAGGTTCAATGGCGATTTCAGTGTATTAAAGGTAAGCTTAAGTAGTTTTAATTTTTATAAGTTTTCAGCGATGAGCTTAACGGTCAAATGACAACTAAACTATCCTAACCCACACGTTCTACCCTTCGAATCTGTCCCCCAACGTTTTCCTAGACCTTATACATGTTTGGGACATCTAGCCTAGTTGGTCAACGCATTTTACGTCTCCTTCTTGGTCTTGGGTTTGAATCCCAACCAGGGTTTTTTTTATTTTCTTTCTTTTTCTATTTTCTTTTATTTTTCTTTTAAATTTTTAAAGTTATTATTTTAATTTCTAAAATTTTTCTAAAATTTCTATAAATCCCTTTATATTTTCCCTTTCTTCTTCTTATATTTTTCTTCATCAAAATATTTATTTATTTTGATAAATCTATTTAGTTGTATTTATTATTTAAATTTATTTTACTCAAAATATTTCAACTTGACTAACTAAAATTTATCTTAATATTTTTAAGAAAATTTGAAATTCTAAACTTTAATTGAACTAAACTAAAATATTTAAATAATAAAAGTAAATTTTTAGCTAAAAATAAATTTTTAACTAAAAGTTATTTTTTAAAAATATAATTTGATTATATTAAAAATAGGATGTTACAACCATGTCCTAAAATATAATTTAATTTTATTAAACCCTAAACCCTATAATGAACGCTAAAATGTTTCAATTTAAGTCTTTCATAGGATTTAGGTTACTTAGTCAAAACATTCAAATATTTCATCTATCCCATTCGTAAATTAATTTTAGGACCTTATTTTCATAATGTTCTTTAGTGATTTTAATATCTTTTGAAATAGTTATTTTGTATTATGATTTGTTAGTTACATCAAATATTTTTTAGGAGAAGTACATACATTGGTGGAGATTTTAGGAAGTCGATTAGAAGATATTAATGATCAATTAGCATATATTGGACCAAAGATCAATCGACTTGATAATTGTACGATCTAAAGGATACACATCCTAATTGAATTATTATTTTAGGTATATATTAATATGTTGATGTAAAT
>JAMLFT010009532.1:0-12610 GCA_026544285.1 Pachyrhizus erosus | reverse complement strand
TACACCAGGATTTATAAATACTGATAATTAATTAATGTGAAGATTTAGAATTATGAAAAGAAGAAATAATATTAGAAGAAGAGAAAGGAAATTGTAAATTAGATAAAAATCTTGAATTTATTTAGGTAAGAATTAGAATTTATAAATAAAGAAAAAATTAATATAAAAGTTTAAATAAGAATAAACAAAGATGGATAAATAAAATGTCTAAAATAAGTAAATATACTTTGCAGAATATTTAAATAAATTTTGGACATAAAGAAATTGGGAAAATAAAATTAAAAACAATAAACTGGATATTTAGAATAAGAAATTGAATTTTATAATTAAAAATATAAATAAAACAAGTTATATAAACAAATTTATGCAATTTATAAAATTACTTGTGATAAAGAAAATATAGGACTTGGTGGAGGAAAAACATAAGATAATTTATAGGAATTTTAGAAGTCAAAGTAATAAAAATTAAAAATAAAAACAAAAAATGACCACTAGAAAATGAAAAGGAAAAAGAAAAGGAAATTAGTAAAAGAGTGGGGGAGGATCAAACTCAAGACAAAGAGGAAGGAGAGAGAGAGAGCGTGCCAAAAAGTATATATATATATATAAATATATATATATAGACTTCACAATGAATGTTATATTAAATGTAAAAGGGATATATTAAATAGGTTAAGGAATGATGAATGTTTTTTTAAATGATAGTAGGGATAGTTACGTGCCGAAAAGTGAGAAGATATGATTATAGACTTAACTCCAAAAATGAGTTACTTGCCCCTATTTTTTAAAACATAAAACTTGGAAACTATTATGATGTCATTAATGTTCTTTTGTTGGTATATACTTGGTTAGTTACACAGTAAAAAAAATCATGATGAAAAACTTTGAATCTCTTTTACTATGTACATATAGTTTGGTTTTTATCTTACAAAGTCTCATAACTTTACATAAAAAGTGAGATGTGGTTATTTTTCTCAGTTTAAAGGATCAAAAGAAAAAGTAGATATTGTTTTGTATATCTAATTAATTTTATTGACATTCAATATGATCATTATTAGCAAAACTTTTTCTTCCATGTATAGAGATTCAAAACTTAACACTCTAAATTTAAACTACTGTCTATTATCTCATTTACCTATATAGTGATTAATAGTTACACTTAGAAAAATGTTTGAAATTTCAAATTTTGAAAAATGAACTTTTTTATATTAATACTCATAAGAATATTGGATGGAAATTAAACAAATACTTCATCAAAACAAGAAAAAAAATCATATAATATTATTTTTGATTCTTATAATAAAGTTTAATGAATCTAGCCTTTAAATTAGATTCACTTAAATAGAAAATAAAACAACATTTCATTTAGTTTCTTATAAAGGAGGATTTACTTAAAATTTATGTTAGACAAATAATGATAAAAGTATATGAAAATATTATTGCTACATTTGTATTTAATTATAATGTAGTTTTTAACAAATTTTATTTTCAAATAATGTAGGCCTACCATCCCCTTTACCAACTAGACATCTACACTGGATATGTCCGATTTACTTTCTTCCCAGAAGAACCCTTTTCAAATTTCATACCTAGCCAAATAGATCTCCCTATACTACTAACTCAAGTTGTACTTCCTAGGTTTTAGATTCTCCTCCTAGAATCCCATCACATCCTAGAAGAAGGTGACTAGATAATCCCCTCCAACCTTCTACCACTACTCTTACTAGCACTAGACCATCTCCAAGAGAAGAATCTTCTAAAGAGGAAGACCTATTTGAAAACTCTAGAGGCGAGGAAGCTTGTTAAATTTTCATTTTCTATCTTGTATAAGCTATAGAACTCTTGATGTACATTGATGTAAATTAATTAATGAAAGTTAATCTTCAATTGTTTGTCTAATTGTAATTAAAAATGAATAAATAAAATAGTAGCAATTTTAGGTGGTTACAAAGGTGAGCCCACCACTAGAGTAGGTAGAGCCTTGAAATCTCACAAACTCTTGCCTAATTTTATTGGTCCTTATCAAATCCTAAAAAGAGTTGGCCCTATTGCTTACCAAATAGCCTTACCTTCAAAACTGACCAATTTACACAATGTCTTTCATGTGTCTCAACTTAAAAAGTATATTTTTTATCTCTCAGATGTGATTGAACCTGATCATATAACGATAAGAGAGAATTTAACCTATGATGTTATGCCAATACAAATTGGCGATTGGAGAATAAAACAACTTAGGAAGAGAGAGAGAAAGAAGGTAGAGAGAGGAGAGAAAAAGAAAAATAGTAAGTTACAAATAATATATAACTTAATAATAAATGAATTTTTATTTACCTTTTCTAAAATATTTATATTCAATTACTTCTTCTACTTTTACTACATCGTTATAAATATCTATTTAATGTATGAGATCGGTAAGATATGAGAAACTAATATCATTCTTCTCTACTATTGTCTATTACTGCCTATTGGAGAATTAATGTTTAAAGTTGTCAAGATTGATTGCTTGCCTCTATTAATGATAGAAGAATTATAGAATGTAGTTTTAAGGTGGTTGTCTCTAAAAGGCAGAAGTTGAGCATCCTAATTCGATGTAACATACAGGATATGTACTCCCTATCGTCACCCAAAATGGAGAATAAGGGAATATTATGATGTATCGTGTAAGTGCTCTTAGAGTTAAAAAAATTGGATGCAACGAAGGGCCTTATTACAACTAGGAAACATAAGTAGACATGATATGGTGAGATGAGAGAATACAATAATGAGTAAATGCTTCTATGTTTATATGTGTGTTTAAGGATAGACAACTTACTCCTACAACTAATGGCAGAATAATTTTATCCTCTATTCCTCTTAACGATCATACACCTAGAGGGGAGACAAACCCACGACCCCTTAGTTGAAGACGACACCTTTACCAAATATGTGAGATTTTCCTTTTTATCTATGAATGTCATACCCCATGGGCAAATTTCCCATATAGACCTACTTGTCATCCTAACTTAGACACTATCGCCTAGATACACTGGGATTCCACCTGATATTCCAGCGACCCGCAGATGCACTCAACCCCTGTCAAATCCAAACCCACCTGCAAATTCAGCTCTAGCTGAAGTCAATAGTTAGGGAGGAGGGAAGGAATTGTTAGAGGAAGAAGACCCCTCTGAATGTTCTAACTAAGGTTTCTATAGGAGTTTACTAGTTTGAATTTTGATTAAATATGACTTGTATGTTTTATTAGCCAACACAAAAAATAGTAATGTTTTATAAAACATCGTTATATTTTTGACATGAAATTTTAAGATATTACTTTTAATTGATGAGATTGTTCTTTATATTGTGAGATGTTTAATACTTGATGTATGTTTAGTATCCATATTAACAACAAATTGAGGAAGGTAACTTACTAACAAACATTTCATCCCATTATTTTAAATCAATTAAAAGAAATTATTTTTCTGAATTACAAAATATTAAATAAATTGTGAAAATAAAAAGGGTGTTACAAGAATCACCCTCTAGATATTTCTTTGGGTGAACCAAGCGTGCATGTCAAAAGTCAAAGGCTTGAACAAAAACTCTTATGTTGATGCTATATGTAGTCGCAACGTTCCTGATAGAAGCCTAGCCTCTAAAGATGGAGATTGGAACATTCAAGGTCCTTTTACAAGATTAAGGAAGAAAAGACTTGAAGAAAAGATTGGACTCTTGTTAGATTTTTGTGAGTCTAAGCTTTTTGAGCTTGATATTGGGCTATCTTTGGACCATAAGCCTAATTTGATCATTAGTATTTTAGGTTCCATGTTTTAGGACTTGTATTTTTGGCCAAGTAGTTTAAGATTTCTTTTAAGTTGTATTTGAGTTTGAGCTTGTATTTTGGCCCATTAAGATTTAGGATTTGAACTTGTAATTGTTGGTTTGGGCCTTTATGTTTCTTGTTAAGCCCAAACTACCACCTTTTGGCCTTGTTGAGCTCGTGCTAGCCTGTGTAGGAGCTTCTATGTTGGCTTGGCTTCCTATATAAGCTACCAAGTCAACAATAGTCAACACCTTTGATCATTTTGAATGAAATCACATTGTGAGTTGTAGTATTCTCTCTCTAGTCTCTAGTGAGTTTTTTTCTCTTTGAATCCTTATAAAAGCATAGAGACTTTGTGGTGGATTCCTTCATTCCTTATCTTGAAGATTAGTCTTCAAGTGGTGAAAACCAATTTTTCCTCCTAGTCCATTACTTCTCCTTGAATATTTACTTGTGTTAGATGAAGATCCATGGAAATTCAAGCTTTATGAACCTTGGAGCTTAACAGTTCCTATAACGTGATTTTACTTGAATATCTCATCCTAAGTCGATTCATCTACATGCAATGTCACCCATAGGCTAAAAGTCAGACATTGCGTTGCTATTGTGCTTTGAAAAGGACAAGGATCATGAGCCAGTCTCCCTCCTCACCTAAGCTAATAAATAATGATCTATTGACTGCACACACAAACATAACTACTTTCAAGCAGTACACTCACGAATCAGATTCACAACCTAAAACATTTTTCATTTATCTATATAATTTTCATAATATATGTAACATCCTAAATTCCAATATGTAAAATAACTGTTGAATACTCCTTTAGCTTGATTCTAAAACATTTTGTTTCATGTAATTGTGTAGGACAAAGGTTTACAAAAAAATTAAAACTTCTTGTTTGTTACTATAAAACCAAGAGAGATAGGTCAAATGTTTAAAATTGATATTGTTAACGAATACACAAAGTAACTAATGTGACCTCACAAATACATATGTACTTAGAAAACAAAAAATGTCAAAAGACTGAATGCATAAATATCATTATATATAAGGGTTTGAAATTGAGTGAAAGAAAATGTCCACATGACCTCCATAAACTATAATCCAATCCATCCCAAAAAAATAATTAAAATACATGTGACAAAAAAAGCTAGATGATCAAATACGTACACAAAGGTCTGAATCTTAGGTTTATGCGTAATTATCAAGAAGGAAACTTAAACTCAAAGTAGTCAACTCTAGCCTTCAATCTTGTATGTATGTACACAAGGCTAAGCATGGGTCTGCAAGTTAGAAAAGTCAAAAGATCTCACTAGTAAATCCTCTAGGAAATTACCTCATCAGGGTACTTCTATGGGTCTTCCTCCCCTTTTTCACTCTCAACTAACCAACTTGCTCCTCCTAAAACAAGAGTTACCTCTAGGATCTAAGCCTCTACCTTTAGTACATCAACCACGACCTCAAGTACCTCAGCCTTTACCTTAGGTACCTAAGCCTTTACCTCTGTTAGCTCAGCCTCTATCTTGGGTCCTCAGCCTCTACCTTAAGTACCTTAGCCTCTATCTCAACTACCTCAACCTCTGCCTCTAAGTCTATCTTTAGCAACTCAGGCTCTAACTTTGGCTGCTCAAGCTCCTTCTTCGGCACTGAATTATCCTCGTTAGTAGGGACCTAATCATCCTCCCCTACCTCTCCAAGCTTAATCTCTACCTCTAGTACATCAACCTCTACTTTAGGTACCTCAGCCTCTACCTTAGGTGCCTAAGCCTCTACCTTAGGTGCTTAAGCCTCTACCTTAGGTGCCTAAGCCTCTACCTTAGGTACCTTAGCCTCTAGCTTAGGTACTTTAGTCTCTTTCTTAGGTGAATCTTTGGCTCTAACTCCTCTAGCTTTGCCTTTGGTAGCTTAGACTTTAACTCTAGCTACTTGAGCTTCTCTTGCATTGAATCATCCTTGTTAGTAGGACCAATCATCCTCCCCTTCCTTTCCAAGCACCATAGGGCTAGGTGCCATTTGGTGACCACTTTTCTTGGACAGTCAATGTAACATCCTATTTTTAATTTATACATATATATATTAATATTTATAAATATTGATAATTTATTAAGGCAAAGATTTAGACTTATGAAATAATATTAGGAGAAGAAAAAGAAATTTTTTTACCTAGCCTTGAAGGTTCCTGCAACGAGCTACCCAGCCTAGCCTACCTAGCCTCCATGACTCAGCAAACCTACAAGCAACTTCAGGGAATAAAATAAATAGAGAAGGGTGGTGGAAGACGCTATATAACGCCGTCGGAGCAGAGCTTAGAAACTCAAAAATGCAAAAGACTTCTTCTCTTCAATTCTCTTTGCCCACTTGTCTAAATCACTCCTTTTTGATCCCTATAACTTTGGATTATTCAAAGCTTCATTTTGGTTGAAGAAATTCGAAGAAATCAACAAGGAATGAAGAATTCAAATGTACATTGGAGCTTCACCTAAAACTGCAAATCCTTTGTTGTAAAATTCTAAATTCAGGTAAGAGGAGTTATTGTTTCTTCAGTTTTGATTGTTATAATCGTCCTAAAATGTGTGAATTTGAAAATCTGAAAGTTTAACACCTAAAGATGAAGGAATTCTTCCAACACAAATTGAACATGAAGTTTCAAAATTTTGAATGTGAAGGAGATTGATTTCACTTGCTTAAGTTGTTTTTGACAAAATTCTGAGTTTGTTTACCTTCATTAAGAGTAATCAAGTAATTAGGAATCTAAACTTTTCTAGAATTGTTGAAGAAATTTGAAACTTGATAAGCAGAAGAATATACACTTTGTTTGAATTCTAGGTTTCAAAAATCTTTGAATTCCCAAAGAAGTTCAATTCGAATTTGATGAATTATAATCCAAATTAATTCATCATTTGATAAAACCGACCCAATGTATGAAGAATAGAAAAAATTGGAGAATTCAAATAGAATTTTGAGCCAAAACCAAACTCTGTTATGGGAAGGAAGAAAAGAAAGCAAAATGACCATTTTGCCCTTAGTGGCAAAATTACCAAATTACTCCTTAGTCTAAAATTCAAACATTTATGTTGTTTTATGATATTCTAAATATAGGAAATCACGGAAAATCTAGGATACACCATTAGTAGTTACCCTGTCAGCATAATTAACATCGAGAATAAAAGAATTTACAAAAAATTGAAGATTTTAGGAAAAAGACCAAAATACCCCTAGTGTAAAAATTCAAATTTTTACTGTCTTTGCTTACTTCAAAGAAAAATTAGCTAAAAATCTTTTACATTTTAAAATAATCAAAAACTTATATCCATCTTAAGTCAAAAATATGATAGAAAACTCTTAAAAATATTTTTTTATGAAAATAACCAAAATACCCCTAGTTACTATTTTTAGAGAAATTTTGCAATTCTGAATAATTTCCTGAAATCAATAGAATGGATACTTTTAGATATCTATTTAGAAATAAAATTCCTATAAAAGGTTAAAATGACCAAAATATCTTTTTATGAGAAAAATACTAAAATACCCCTTCTATAGAAATTACTCAAGTTAATTTCAAATTTAAATTTTTAACAGCTCATTCATATTAAAGGTTCATTATTATTCAATAGATGAAAGTATACAAAGAAATTTTACAATAAAACACACAAGTGATATGTAAAATGACTAAAATGCCCTTCTTGTCAAACTAAAGGAAATGTAAAATTTTCAACTAAACTATGAATATTCTTTTAATTTTCCTCCTAATATATGTACTATCATTGTTGATATATTTTACTTTATTTTTTATCATTAAATATTTCTAATGAAAACCCTAAGATAGTAGATAATGACAAGATTAGAAAGTTCAATAAGTCTCCTTGACTTAAAGATCCCTCCCGTAGTGTGAAATTGGCCAAGAAGAGCCAATAGTGGTGGATAAATTGGCAAATTGATATTATTATTGAATAATTTCTATAAACAGGAACTTTCCATCTATGGATATTTTTGGGATCTTGTACTATGAGACTTGATCAAAAGAAGGCAGAGATGTGGTAGTTAAATCATAACACGTGTGAGATACAAGATTGGAGAAATGCAATGGGTTGACTACAAAAGGTACTTGAGGAATGTATGTAAGTTGTGGAAGACCTTGGGGGTGTATAGGCACCAAGTTTGTGGACTGCCTAGATCAAGGGGTCAAACAAAGCAAGCTTGGTAACCCCGATAAAGAAAAGCAATACCAAGGTTAGTAAAGAGTATTTGAGTCTTGTACCAGTTGAAGATATGTATTCCTGATCGTCACCCAACAAATTATAAATTATGGATAAAATAATACATTTTGCATAAGTCCTTAAGAGTTAGTAGTAAGAGGTAGCGAGGGATCCCAATACATTAGTAATAAATTAATGGGACACGATACGGTGAGTTGAAAGTAAACATTTTACAAGTATGCCAATTAAATGTGTTTTATAGAGAATAGGTGACTGAATCTTATAAATCCTATATTTCCAAGGTAAGATGACTGATGATTACCATCCTCTATTTTACTTATCCATAACCCCTGTTTATGGAAGATGGACCAGAGATCCCTTATACCTACTAAACACCTATATTGGTTATGTCAGATTTACTTTCTTCCCTGTAGAACCCTTTTCAATTTTGACACTTAGTGAGATAAATCTCCCTATAGTGTTGACCCAAGTTGTACCTCCTAGATTTTCAGATTCGCTTCCCATAATCCCATCACATCCCAAGAGGAGGTGATCGAGTAATTCCCGCCAACCTTCTACCTCTACCCACCCTAGTTCCAGGCCCTCTCCAAGAGAAGAATCACTTGAGTAGGATGATGTACAATGATGTAAATTAATCAATGAAAATCAACCTTTCTTAAACTGTTCATTTTCTATTTTGTTTAAGCTATAGAACTCTTGATGTACAATGATGCAAATTAATGAATGAAAAATCAAACTTTCAATTATCTACCCAATTGTAATTTAAAATGAACAAGATAAATTGATAGAAATTTAGGTTGTTATAGTCAAGGTGCGAGGCCCATCCTTAGTGAAAAGTAGTGTCGTGTTGATATAACAAATATAAGATAAGTGGGAGTGTAAGCAAGGTTCTCAGATGTTTTAGATGGTCCTCCAAGATGATAAGAGGATGAAGATGATCACGACGATGATGATGAAAAGATCTCAACGATCCGAATTGGCTCTACATGGCAAAAATATGGTGTAGGCTGAGTCTAACATGTAAAGGATTCAAACATCTTTGGTGGTGTATCTATATCATCTATTTGCATCAAGGTGAAACGAAGATGTCTTTCCCTAACCACGTCTTAAGTTCATCTTCCATTGTAGCAATTAATTCGTGAATGGTGTTAGGGATCTGCCATTTGTACTTGTCCCTAAAAAGAAAATAAAAAGAAAGGAATAAGTCTTGTTGCTTCATCAAGAAACACACAAATGACTCAAGAAAGGCACATGGATGATCACCCATATTAGTGTGGTTGTCTAACGCTCTCACTTGTACTACTAAAAATATTAGTACCTAATTCTTAAAAGATTCATCATGCTAGCTAGTTGCTAGTAGAACTTTTAGAACTCAATGGCCTTACAAACTTTGAAGGTTTTGATGGATATTGGTAGTACACCATTCACTATGGTAGAATGAGGGGTTCTCACTAATAAGGAGTAGACATTGTAAATAGTCAAGATTTCCAAGCTAGCTCATTTTCTTATCACCACTTGATGCCATACCCCTAAGGACATTGCGACCTTGATGATTTTCATCTTAGAGTACCAATTTTTATTCCATTCATTCTCCAAGGGCAGAATCCTCAATAACTCGTTCTCACTAGGATTATCTTTTTTCTGTAACTATGGGAAAAGTTCTACTAGCATAGATGCCGAGCGTGGGAAATTGAAACATGACCCTCGAGGCCTCGCCTCAGGTTTGAAACATTTCATTATCAAGGACTTCTACCTCCATCACCCTCATCTAGTGGACAATGTCATTCTAATCACCACTTTGCTCCATCAAGCTATGAAAGATTCATTAGTAGAAACATCTGACACGACTATCTTATTCTTATAGTTTTTGACACTTTTCCTTATACTCCTATTTATGCACTCATTATCGTAATAAGATCTTGTTGCACATAGTGTCTTATCATGACAGATCTACCATGCAAGTGAAAATAATATTTGTTACTCTTTAATTAGTTTTGTGTGTATTTGACCTTTTAGTTTCACATTATCTTACCCTCTCGAGTCTTATGAAGATTGATATGTGAGAAATATTATATATTCCTAATTCACATTCTTTTTATTAGGATTTTATTATTTATGTTGTCGTTTAAAACAAATAACATTAGAACTAAGTTCTAGTCATCACAATTTTCTCGTTATTGGTTTCTATGACCACACATAGAGTAAATGTTATATTTATAACATTCCTCAAAATACATAATAAAATTCAAACAAAATTGAGTATGTTAGAATAACAATTTATCACACAATTTAACATAGACAAATTTTCACAAATAAAACACACATGCAAACAATTGCTTGAAATTCACACTTTTTAAGTCTCAGAATCCAAGGTCATAGTCAAAATATAATATTTATGTTATGCATGATACAAAAATTAATTTTTAGAAAAAGGATAAGTTAAAAAAAATTCTAGAAAACTTTATTTATTTTTTACTCAAGAAAAAGGGAAGAAAGTTCATAAAAATTTTATGAGCAAAAATCTACAACAATTTATAAAAATAAAATAAGATAGTATACTTAAATATTTTTCAAAACAAACATTGGTCAAAGATTGGTCCTTTTGTAGTGCTTTCAAATATGGGGAATTACAATTTATCAATAAACTAACTCATCATATTTCTTTCATTCCAAGTTGTCATTATATAATATACACAAGATAGAAAAGTTATACATCCTTTAACTGTTGTGATACAAAAAATTAGAAACAAAAACTTTTTCACTAAACACTTCAACAACTTATTCTAGTCTAATCTGAAGCTTCAGAGGTTTCTTCCTCATCCATTGATTCTTCCTTGTGATTCATGTTACTAGCCTGTATTGACCTCATTGATGATTGTGGTGGCTGAGGGGTTTGTGGCCTCCTCCAGGTAGCTAGCACATTCAGGAACCTGGGTTGTGGTGTTTGAGAAATAACTATGGGCAAGTTTATATGGTGCAATTGCCAGACTACATTGTTGGTGGGTTTGAAGTCGAATCGTACATATCTTATAAACGTATTATCTCCCTAGACTCTATCATAAGTCCATCTCCCTTCTAGGGACAAAACCGTTAGATGAAAAAGTGGTTGAAATTTGTCAGCCATGCTTAGTTTGAAAGAGAGGGGGGGGTGTGGGAGTGAGCTATCAATTTTGGCACACACATACATAATAGAGGGTAGTCTATCTAACGTAGTCTCTCTTTTACTGTTTGTGCCTAATTAGGTTTTCTAATAGCTTTAGAGCCCTTTGGTAGCCTCCAAAACTACTAACTTTCTGAGGGCTTACACGAACGTATCATAATTAATCAAATTTGCAACTTTTGGTTGACGATCGGGAGCACATACCCTGCCTGGTACTCGGTCCAAGGTACTCTCAACCGAATCTTGGTAATGCTTATATTTGTCGTGCATGCCAAGCTGGTTATGTGACAACCTCTTTACTCTAAGCAGCTCACAACTTGGCACCTTATCTGCCCCTAAGGTCTCACCAGAGCCTGCATACATTCCTCTGGTACCTTCTGTGGTCAACCATTACATTCTCCATCTTAAATTCTCACTCGATAGGGTTTTCAGTGTAATCTACCTTCCTTATCTCATCTTTCATATAAAGGTTCTCCATGGACAACATCCATTTGTACATCACATTCATTCTAGATTGTATCCTCATTATCTCTAAGCATATCTCAGTTCATCAACTATCCTGAGATTTTTCCCAGAATTACTGTCATTGATGGACAGTTAACAAGACTATATGTCTTTCACAGATAGTAGAATTATTCAAATCACATTTACATTATTATAATACATTTTAATGCATAATCAATGATTCATAGTAGTTAACAACACATTTCACAATTAGATAATAGGGTAGGGATAAAATGGTTATTTTTTAGAAATATGTCCTTTAGATATGCTTATCCTCATTTTCAACTCATAATGCCTTATATAGTTATTCAAATATTATAAGTTTATCTTTCCTAGGCTTAGATGGCTCTAACAATGAAAAATTAAATTTTCTAATGCAAGGGTACTTTGGTCAATTTTTATAAAATATGGTTTTCTAGGATTTTTCTATTCACAAATCTACCAAAATTTCTTTATATGTATATTTCTAATATTTTCCAAATAATCCTATGCATTCAAACAACTAATTTAGAATAAAAATAAATATTTGCAAAGTAAGGATATTTTAGTTATTTTAAAAATATTTGCCCCTTTTAAAATTTTTTCTTTTGTTTTTACCAATAACTTTTGGAAAAGGTCTTGATATTACTAGGAATAAATAAGATCATGTTTCCTAAAGTTATAATAACCAAGAAATGAGAAAATACTTAGTTTTATACCCTAGGGATATTTTGGTCATTTTAAAAATATACTTTTATTTTTAAGGATTTTGAAGTTTCAAAAGTGCTAAGTAGATTCTAGGCATGTTTCTAAACAGATTCTAAAATTTTCCCTTCAAGGTTTTTTATTAAAACACACTTAAATTTTCAATTTCCTCACTTAGGGGTATTTACAGAATTTTTCAAAAATAATTTAAAATTTATAAAATTTTCTAAATAAACAATATCTAA
>JAMLFT010009531.1:0-12630 GCA_026544285.1 Pachyrhizus erosus | reverse complement strand
ATACAGAATAATAATAATAATAATAATACTAATAATAATAATAATAATAATAATAATAGTAAATATTAATACATATAAAAAAGAGTAAGTAATAATTATATTAAAATTAATGTTAAAAAATATAAAATAGTACTCATTAAAAAATATAAATATATTAAAAGAAGGTTAACTATAAACATATGATATAAATACAAAATTTTCAATGAAGTATAGAAAATTTTATCACATTAATAATAATATCTTATTTTAGATACTAAAATATGCAGCGAAAAAATAAAAATAAAAACAACACAATTTTATAAAAGACAAAAATGTTTAAAATATAATGATTAAGTTATGGTTAGAATATATAATAATAAAAAGTATGTGTTATTATTTTTGTTTTAAAATTATATTCATTGTTTAGTAATAATAATTAGTAAATATATGTACAATTTAAATTTCTAGTTTAAGATATATAGTAGAATTTTCATTTATATATCAAATTAAAACTTTGACACAATTGAACTAATGTTGTTAGATTAAAGGTGTGTGAGTGCAAACCAACCATCAATATTTAAAAAAAAAATCCAATTTTTACTTGTCACGGTAGTATCATGCTAGTGTGTCAAATCAAAATCGCATATATACAACTTGGGATAAAACTTATAATTAAAACTTTATAAAATATATTTTAGTGAAAGATAATTTTTAAGTAAAATTTATATAAAATTTTTAATCCAATATTTTTTTGTTTTAATTAAACTTGTTTTCGCAACAAAATTGATTTTAATTTTAAAGAACTAAACAAAAGTTTTAGAAGACTGACTTTCACAACTCATCTGAATATGTAATTAATTCCTTTTGAATGACCTGAAATATGTTGACTAAGTATTCATTAGGTGTTGATGTGTTTAATGACTTGGCAAATAGTTTAGTCAGCTTAAATTTCAAGAGTTTTTACATTTTTCTTAAATATAAAAGAATAGGTGTTTACTATTGATTTTTTTTATTTTCATTTTATCTTGTCATCATTATTTTAATCTCCACACACACGAGAAATGTAAATTAATTTGATAAATTATTAATTTAGATGAAATAATGATTTATTTACTTTATAATTAAGTATGAGTAAATAGATGATTAATTTAATTTTATAGGATATGTTTGAATAAATTGTTTTATAAACATTTTTAAGAGAATAAAATAAAAAATGAAATTAACTTTTTTATAAATAAAAATTAATTTATAAATAAATTAATTAAAAAAATTATTTTATATTAATCTCTTCAAAATCTAATTTGTAAAAATGATCTTATGTTAATTTTTTCAAAATCTTATTTTTAACATGTGAATAGATTAATTTTAATTTATAAAGAGATTTATTTTATTTTGTTATAACTTTGTAATGTTTGTCTCCAAATAATAATAAAAGTAGTTGGAACATTCATAAAATTTCATTTCACTCATTAATTAGTTGAGTAATCTCTTTCATAAAAAAAATATTTTAAAATTATTTTTTTGTCAATTACTCTATGTTTGAATGTGAGGAAAAAAATAAAATAGATAAAAATAAAAAAGAGATAATTAGATAAAAATAAAAAATAAAAATAAATAAAATGTTAGATTATTTGATTTAAGAGAAATGGATGAAAAATAATAAAAATAAAATAACGAAGTTGTTTGATTTTGAATGAAATATTAAAATAAAAATAAAAAATTAAATAAATTTATAAAACTACTATTATGTCCTTAATATATTCATGGTAGTTGACCGAATTTAATCAATTAAAATTAATATATAATCAATTAAGTTGATATATTTAATCAATTATATAATATAAATAATTGATTATAGATGTTTATAACTTCATTTTGTTCAACACAATTCTAATAATCAATTATTAAATTTATAAATGGATTATTTAAAAGTGATAGTGTGTCTGTTTTATTACCAAGATAGAAACAAGTTATAAAAGTAAAAATGCACCCTACTTCCACTTTAGACATGTGTAGCACCATTGACAAGGAAGAGAAATTTTAAGTGTGGGATCCAATAAAATTCAAATTTATTTGATCATAAATCACCTCCACCCAGTGACTTTTCTAAAAAGAAAGAAATTTGAAAATTTTCTACACAGATGAAAGCACTAGAGAAATGTTGATGAACAGGATTTTTCCAACCATTTATGATCCATGATACAAAAAATTCATTCATTTTGAAGCCTGTAATAGTATTTCTTCAGTGCCAGAGACATCAAACAAATACGTTAGAGCTAAAAAAAAAAATAACAAGCTTGTATAAAGGCTTCGTAGATCAGTTAAAGCTTTTGATGGTTGTTGATGTTAATTATGGTTCTTCAAAGAGTAATAAAAGTCTTGAAAATTTATGATTAAAAAGTGAGATGAAAGAGCGCTGGTTAGGGAAATTAATGTGTTATAACTTGCTTCAGTAGTGCAACCACATCTTCGCGGATGAGAATCTAGTTTATTCAACCATGCCTTTATTCTCCATAAATTATGAGGAAAGAACTAGGAAACAAAATAAGGTTAGGCAACAAGTATCAACTGCACCTATCAAGCCTAACTAACAAATCATGCTGTCTTGAATGAAAATTTGAGGGCACTACTTATATGCCTTCATAATCCATTATGCTATAATTTTATGTTGGAGCCCTTTTGTTGACTGAGTACTCTATATTGCTGCATTAAATGGTTATAAATATCCTTTATTATCACCAAAAGATTGCACTAGACACTTCCAACATAGAAAAAAAATCTCTTCAACAAGCTCATATGATCGCTCCTTACAAACTCTAAATCTCTGCCACAATACTTCAAACATTAGCAAAACTTTTTATGGGAAGGTAACAAAAAGGGATCAGAAAAATCACAAATAAACAGAATGAAAAAGTTATGGCAAGAAAAAAATTGACTCAAAATTGTGAACGTGCAAGCAAACTAGATAGAATAACTGGTCAGACTAGATAACAGCAGACATATCTAATCTTCCAGGATTTAAGCCTCAAAACTTTACCCCCTCAAACTCTTAACAATCTCGGCGAGGGCTGAGTATGTTCCAAAAGCAGAACATATAACACCTACTGTCATAATTGTAATGCAAAGTGCTGCCTGTAGACATATGAAACAAAAGTAGAGTCAAGGTAGGGTTGATCATCACTATGCAAGTAATATTTGAAATAAATTAGTGGTGCAACAAAATGGTATGTTTCTTGCTGTAAGTTGTATTGATAAAATGGTATATTTCTATCAATATTCTTTTTCATTTGTATCCTTTAAGTTGCACAAAGATCAAAATAGTTTGTTTTTGAAGTCTTCGAATAGTTCACTTAATTCTGTATCGACGTTATTAGTCTGTCACCATGTTCAATGCTCATCTCACCTCAGGATCATAATTTGTGTAAAGATTCCTCTTTGCTTGAGCTTATATATAGTAATGGTTTGGAAGTGTTCACACTCATCCAGACATGCCAAATTTCTTATGAATGCTGTCACATTAAGAGTGGCTTATTGTTCTAGCTCCAGGACTTAGGAAAGCTAGTTATATGAAATGGATCGTCTAAGATGCAGAGTGTAGTACGTAAATCGCAAGTGGTAACCACTAATGATAAAATCAAAAAAGTAAATGCTTGGATATTCAAGATTAGTTAAAAACATTTTATTGATATAGTCCTCTAGAGTTTATTTTTCTCATCAATATTCTATCAGTCCACTTTTGAAGGAAAACTTTGTTTCTATTTTCTTTTTTTTTTTCAAATATTCCCTTTTCTCTGCCTAATTCTGAAATATTTTATACATTTATCATAAATGAGAGATAAATAGTAATAAATATCGTATTAGGAAGTTCAAAATATAAACGAGAATATCTATTACTTCTTAATCTGCGCACTATCATCCAAAGTGAAGAGATAAAAAAAGAAAAAAAAAAGGGGGGGAGTAGCTATCTACTCAACTTTATAAATTTATGACTTGTATTGAGCAGTATGATCAAGAGTGAAATCATCATACCTGTAATCTTGTCACTTTGCCCCGCAAGATTCTTAGGAAACAAGCACAGGGCAGTATCAAAGTCTGTCACCAAGGTTGATTTTAATTAACAAAAGATAAGGTAAGTAACTCTAGGAGTAAGAACAGATAAACAGAATGGAACTTACAACAAGCATTGTGAGTAATGATCCAATCAGTGACATCACGAGACCTGCAAAAAAGAAAAAAATGTAAGTGCTGTTGATAAAACATAGTGCAACTATGTCATAGTACAAAGATTTTCTGCAATGAGAAAGTTGGTCTATACATAAATAATTTCCAGATTTCGTAAAGAAATAATATTGAAGAGACAGTTCCTTTGAAAGAAAAATCGATCAGCAACCAAGCAAGTGAAAATAGGAAGTAGAAAGACTCACCAAAAAAGGGAACTGATAGACCAATAACCAGGGTGGAAAGTACCAGCCCTGTTCTGATGAAGATGGAATATAGATAAGACTTGGCATGGTTTGATGGTATCAACTCCTCCAGACTCATTGCCACTGGAGATATAGTCAATGCATACGTGATGCTAGTTAAGAAAAAAACATCTTTTTTTATCATAGTGTAAGAGTATTTTAGAAGGGAATGCAAGAGAAATGGCATGTCATAAAATACCTGCTCAAAGATACACGGGAAACTAAAATTGATATGATATATTCTTTCCTGTCAAATACTTTCATCTTGAATTAACATTTTGTCAATGAAAAGGAATACAAGGAGAAAGTCTGTGTCCTTTATCATGTTTTATAAGTTTTTTTCACAATTAAAGTAAAACATGATGCTAATTAGAAATGTTCTCAATTGTGCAGCATTCCTTGCTCCGATGATGCAAAATGCTTGAATTACTTGGCAATATTTTGTTTGCAACAGCATTTCTCATTCCTACTTCTCTCAAATATCACTTAAAAGAAGAAGAAATTTCAAATTATAAATGCTGCAACAAATAAACAAGTTAATAAATGTAAGATGGAAACAAAGCCATTCCTTATGCTGAATGATATTTTCCAGTCTATATATTGATATGCATGCTCATATGTATTTATGTAAGGCAGGTATAAAGGATATTTGGTAAATGGATTAACCACCTGCAAAATAAAAGTAACATAACAATGTTGGTTATTTATATGGTTAATAGCACACTAATAATATGCTGATACTGAATTAAGCATATGAAAATTGAAAAGTGGCAACTTAAAGTGCCACCAGGTAACACTAGAACTATTAATTTTAATGTCCTGAATAATATGATCAGCTTCCCTGGGCCACTTGGTCAATGATTACAGAGGAACTAATGCTATGTCAAGAATCAATTATCCCAAAAGCATAAGCTATTATGTTTAGGCCCAGGATTGGTTCTTTTCTTCAGCATTCATTTCCATGGGGAAAAGCAAAAAAGAATAAAATGCACATCTAATCAAGATGTTTCTACTAACAAAGATCTGAAATAGAATGTAGAATAAGTATACCGTAGTCCAGACAGCAATCTTGGTGGCTACCAATTCTTGAGGCATGTTAAGAGTGAACTGAGACAGAATGGCTTCTCCAAACATTGTGTATCCCATAACAGCAGCTCCAGCATACAATATGGTACAAATACCAAAACTGTGAGAAAAAGAACAATCAAAAGTTGTATTAGACATGAGATAAAATTTTCACTAAAGAAAATAAAAACTTTATGCAATGTACATCATATATTCCATATCTTGAGGCATTCGTGCCTAACTGCTAGATGATCTGCCATGCTTCTATTCTAGTTGATCCAAAACAGATAATTATATCTTTTGATTATACTTCTAAATTGCAATTTGTACAAGACTTGAGGAGATTTAATATCTAGTGAAAGGACTAGTGGCAACTGAGTTATATAGATTATGGCCAAAAGTTATTTACCATGCTAAGAGCACTCCAGGGAATTGGTTTGGATTTGCCATGGATGTATAAATGTTTGGGAACACAGCATGTCCAGAGTAGCAGTAACCATAAAGACCAATAGCAACAGGAAGAGCTCCAAGATTGAGTGTCGTCCCTTTGCTATGAAAGCCTACGTCCTCTATGCCAACCCATAACAAGCAGAGAACCACTAAAATTGATGCAACAACTCCCCCAGCTATAACAAACATGGTAAAAGGTTATGATAAGCTTTTTCAAATAATGATGATAGTGTAATATGTGACTGCTGAGTGCTGAGTGCTGACTGCCAAAACACAAGACAAATTCACGAGCAATTATAGTAACCAAGTGTGGATGACAACAACTAGAGGAATGAAATTTGAGATGCTACACATGTTATATATAGTTGATAACTTAATACATTATGTGCTATCATTTCCTTTAACAACAACAACAACATGGAGTATGCTAATACCTTGTTTGACCAATATGACCATATGGCCAAAGGTAAATGAAACAAATCTTCAACTTTTATCAGAGAATGGATAACTAATCATTACTAGCACCAAAAAATAAGCTCTTACCGGATATGTAACTGAGAATGCTAAGGTCACGGAGCCAAACAGTAGGAAGAACAGCAAAGGCAGTAATCACAGCAAACAGTGTATGTGAATCCAATTCAATTCCACCCAAATTCAAGTGTGCACTTGGAAATAAGGAAGACAAGTTGTCGCCCTCCAAAATTATATATTCAATGCAACAAGCCTGCATGAAGGAATATTCAATAGGCAAAGTAATTGCTAGAAATTTAAAAACATTATAATTGGTAGCCATTAAGATGTAACTGTGGAATCCAAATAGATAGCCACTCAGAATTTCATAATAAAATTATTTGACTTTAACAAATTACAAGGAATGGAGACAACTTACATATAATTCCACGTACAATACTATCTGCATCCAAAGAAAAAAAAAAAGGAGAAAGCATAAAAAGATATTAGAGACTAGTTATTTTTAATTAACATAGCATTTTTCCCCCTATAAAGCACATAAACGATATGATAGACATGGGAACACAACAAATTTTGAAAATTACAAGACCTTACACAACTATAATACAAATTATAAAATTAACGAAAAACATAGGTCATTTTAGACATAATAGAATTTTATAATTTATCTAACTATTGTGATATTTTATGGAAACCGGCATAAAAATTTATAAAATAAAAACGGAAGTGTTTGACATGAATAGAAACTTACTGAAATGGCAATACGTCCAGTAGTACCAAAAGCAGCTTGGCCAATATCAGGGTATGTCTCAAGCTCAGGTTCACTGTCCAAGCAGGAACGCAAGAGCAGACCAGTGTAAAATGAAATAATTGCAAAAATTAACAAGATAGAAAGCCCAAGCCATCCACCCACTTTGGCAGCATAAGGGGTAGAAAGGATTCCAACACCACAAAGAACATTTATGCCTACAAAATCCAAAATATTAATAAGGGAACGGCATCACCAGCAGTTCAAAAAGAACAGGTCATGCACCTTCAAACCAATATCATCAACAAGAAAAGCCTTATCCCACTTGGTAATGTTAGTTACATGGATCATACATGGATCACACAATATCATTTATTTCAATTAAAGACCAAATTCTCAAAAATACTATTTGCTGTAAGATCTATTTTAACAATTTCCTCAAATATCTTAGTTGATTTTCTCTATCCCTTCTCATAGGGTTAAAAATCATGCAATTTACTTTATTCATAATACTTCCAATGACCTTCTTTGTGTAAGTGAAAACTTTCTTAACTAATTTTTTCATCATCTTTTGCTCAATCTATATCACACTATTTTATTTTTTTTTACAATTATTTCATATTATATTTTTTCAGAATGATACATTCATCTTAACATTTTAATTTATCACACATTTTTCTCTCGTTTTTTTTTCTAAAGTTCAACACTCATCGATATAAAATATAGTAGGAACTTGGAAGTTTGTTCATATGGTGTAAAAAAATTTAACTTACATTTCATTTTATAATTTAATGCATAAAATTTATTTTCAATGATTGAAATTAAAGCAGTTGAAAATTCAACTGAACACAATCCTGATCCGTGAATAAGGCATACGTGGTTAACTGATGTTAAGTGCATGGTTTATGGCTTTATGCATTACAAAGGTGCTACATCAGGCTGTCAGTACACAAATATATATGTTCTTCAATCAATTTATCACAAGTTTCACAAACAGATAATTATTAACAATGGATGGTAAAAAATAAGCAGGAAAAATGGAAATTGAACAAAACCATAACAACCATTGATATTCCTTTGACTCATACTCAACCCGTGTTCTACCTGATTAATTTGGATTAGTTATCCTCAAAAAGATCATGTAATTGTAGCATATATATTTGACTGGATCTTGTGAAGATGAAAAAGAGATACAAAAGCAAAAATTTAGAAGACATAAATATAATAGTTAAACGAATTTTTAGACACTATAATTATTAAAAAGTCTATTTTTAATTAATTTATTTTTAATTGATAATTTTTTGTCTCTCATTTTATAAAATGTATCAAAAATAAATTCAATCTAAAATAAATAATAAATCAATTTATTACCAACAAAATAAAATATAAAAAATATGTCAATTTAATCAAAATTAGAATTAATCTGAACAAAATCAGTATAATAAAAATAGTTAGAAAAATTATTAACAAAGTTTATAATTAAATTTATTTTTTTATATATTTTATAAGATAAAAAACCAAATTTAATGACTAAAAATATAAGAATAAAAACAGAATTTTTAATATTTATAAAAATTAAAAATATATTTAACCCTAAATATAAATACGACAAATAAAGTTTGTCTATGGGTCTATGGGATTTCAAAAATGAAATAAATGTTGTCATCCAAATTATAATGTACTAAAAAAATGCAAAAGAAAAGGCAATGATTTTTTTTTTTTATAATAACAACGACAATAAAGATTAAATTTAAGTCATTGTGTATCTATCTTAACTTTCATTTAGAGTTAAATTCAACTTAAATTGTACAATAATGATTAACTTAGAAATGAGAAAATAAATTAAACACTCATTTCTTTTAAATACTTAATGAATATTTATCATTTTTAATTGATCTTTTTATTATATCATAATATTTATAATATCTAATTTTTTTTTCTCTTACTAAGTCTCATTTATTATTTTGTGTGTTAAAATATTATTTTTCAAAATGAAAGTATGAACCATTTGAACAAGTGATGCTGACAAAGTGGTTGAATCATCACTTTTAAAATTTATGTAGGCCTGATAAGCTAGCAAAATTTACATCATTGGCTAATATGGTCCTCACAGTCAGAGTACTGATCGAGTGTGTCTGTTGGACTTCTTAATTGCTGTATGCAGAAAACCGATGTCTCCAACGGCTTCCATTCCATTCTCATTAATAAGGATGAAAAATAGATACCCAACCCTTTAATCTTCTAATAAAACATATTTTAAGTAATTTTATATTAAATAAATCATAAAAAGAAGTAAAAAAATTAAATATCATAATTTTCTTTATTATTATTTAAATATTATCAGGACATATTTGTGTTTAAATTTTAATGTGGTTTGAGTATCTATATCTCAAACCTATTCCCACCTCACACTTTACTAGTTGTGTAAAATCTGGCCTAACTCCATACCTAATTAATTAAGTGGGACAGGGAGGGTACCCGACATTGTTTTTTTGTTCATGTAACTCTTATGGACACTGTTTTTTTGACGTGTTATCTTGCTTATTAGGTTCTTTTTAATGCAAGCCGTGCATTGTCTCAATTTTCAAGCACATACAAAAATTCCTTATTTTCAACTCAGATCATGATTATGTATGGATAAAAGAAAGATAATGTGCTTGAAGAAATTTACATCCCCTCTTTTTTCTCACCAAACTTTGCTTGCGTCTAGAAAACTCCTTCAAATATATAATGAGGTGCAAATTGGCTTATAAAACTGTAGGGACATAGTAATATTCTAATGATATGAAAAAGAGACATATATAGTACACCAATTAATTTGTATCATTGCTTTCATTTATGAAATGAACCTGAAGCAATTATTTAATATTTTATTTGCTTTCTTCTTTTGTCCTTTTTATTCACTAGGAAGATAAGGTTGAATATTTATTTTTTCTTGTAATAGAATTCTGGCCATAGATCAAGTCAAGAGTATAGCAAGGCAAGGTTCAACAATGTACCATTAAGCACAGCTTGTCCAAAAGAGCAGTGGCGAGAGGGAATTTCATGATGAGCAACCTTGGAATCCTTCTTGATCAAAGAGGACTTTCTAGAAGGAAGAGGAGGAAGCAAGGTGTGAGAGCTACGTCTCTGATGCTGCTCATCTTCTGTGTCTTGTATCAGAGGCTTTGTCACTGAAGGAAGTGCTTCAGGAGTGTGCCTCCTTGTCAGTGATGTAGAAAGGAAAGAACTGCTTAGTCTTGACAATGAGGATGTGCCCAAAAATCCAATGTTTGGTGATGGCACACTACTATATAGATCAATAGACTGCCTGAAACACCACCGATCACAACAATAGCATAAGTATTCAATTGATGTACTTCACTGAGGAGACACTCACCAAAAAGAAGTTGGAAGTCATTGTTAGGTTGTTGATGTACTACTATGTCAAACACAAATGGTGTATTCTGGTTTCTTCAAAAGCTGAAAAACTAATTAGAAAAAGCTGTCAAACAAATTTTACATTCACCCCAAAAAAGCAAAATTACTTTCCACCGATCATAACAAAAAGAGATTAAAAGAAAAGGACCATTAACCATATCTGTACAGAAATTAGAAGATGCCCTTTCAACACTTCTAGAAAAAAGGACACACGAACAAACACAATCATAAGAAATTCACAAATCCAGGTGAATTTAAATTAAGATAAGGGGTTGACCTGTAACTCTGAGGCCATGAGATGTTGTAAGAACTGGGCTTTCTCTGTGGAGGGTTTTCATTTGAGTAATTGGAAGAATCAGAATCGTTGCCATCATCTCCACCTTTGTTCAAATCCTTCTCCTCATCTTCTTCATCACTCTCAATGATGAAACTGTTATCTGAAACAGAGTTATTCATCTTCCTTGAAGCTCTAACTCCCTTCAAAATCCACTATCTCTTCGGCAATTCACCTTCACAAAATGACTCGGACTCATAAAACACATCACAAGAGCAGAAAAGAAGAAAATCTTTATAAGAAATTTAAGGTAATTTTGCAACTTCAAATCCGTTTCTGGATTAATGAGTATCCTAATCTTAACTTTTCATTCTGAACCAAAATGGAAACTGCACGTGGGATGAGATTTGATAACTTTCCTTTTAAATATTCTTACTCGTAGATGCTAATTAACCTCTCAACTTATAATAAATCTGGCAGATTTTGGTTATGCATGCATTTTCATCATTCTTATGCAAAACTAAAAAAAGACACACAAAGGGAAAAAAAAAAAAAAACGGTGTGCTTAAGTAGCAAACCTTAAGTGTTTCCTCCTGTGGCTTTTGTTTTTTTCCTTAAATTTTTGTTTCCAAAGAAAAAAAGTGAAAACCAAGGGAGAAGAGAACACAGAAAAAAAAAGAAACAGGTGGCCAAGTAAGTACCTTTGCTTTCTGTTCACACACACTGTCTCTGTGCATATGCAGTTAGTGATGGTTCTTGGTTCTTATACAGCTTTTGATGATGTTTGTGTTGTGTAGGTGAAAAGAGTAAACTGAAAAAACGTTAACAAAATCACGTTAACAGAACAGAAGGAAGGAAGGTAGCTGTTGCAGTTAATTGTTATGTATATATGTACTTTGTCTTAGACGATGCAAGCACCAAACAAAATCCCAGCCGTACATTATTGTTGTTCTGATGTAACAATAGATCAGTAATTGCCATGTTCATGCTGGCATGGGCCCCATTTGTTTTCGTAGTTATAGATCATCATGATAACACCTTAACAATTTTGGAGAATTAATGCGTATACCACATGCTTGGCTGCTTCAAGTAACCACCTTTATTTTAGGCACATTTAATGTTAGCAACTAATTTTGTCAAATAATTTCACATGCATTTGCATACTTTATAGGGACTCGAATCCTGCCTAAAACTTATCTAATTTCTATTCTATAGGAAATTGCCATTTTAATCTTTGTAAGTGTCACGGCTTGTTACATTCAATCTTCTTTAAATAATTTTATAAATACTTAAATTTCATTATTTATTATTATTTTAATCTTTAAATATATGGTAATATTACTATCTAAATCATTTTTTTAATTTAAAACTAATTTATTTTTCATGTTCATTTCTCATCATATTATTATATTATTCATTATATTAATTTTTTTCTTCTATTTTTATTTTTTTTAATATATACACCTCATTAATGTGGGGGTATGTTTAACATTTTTCTTTAAAAAAGATAAATAATTCCTTTCATCTTTAAGCATATAATGTAATGTTTAATATTTAAAAAATAAAAATTTTAACTTATGTATACATATATAAAAATTACAACAATTATATTCTATCGCATAATTTAATACTAAATTAGTTTTAAAAAATTACAACATAATATAAATTAATCCTTACATATTATATTTTTAATGAAAAATAATTTATTTAAGTTATACAATAAAAAATAATTACACATTTTTAAAATTTTTATTTTTTAA
>JAMLFT010009530.1:0-12631 GCA_026544285.1 Pachyrhizus erosus | reverse complement strand
AATTTATTTTACTTATTTATTTTATTTTTATTATTATATTTTAGATATTTTTATATTTTAGTATTTATTTTAATCATTGTACTATTTATAATATTTATTTATTTTATTTTAATTTATATTTTAAAATATTAATATTGTTAGGTGATAAGTTAATTTTATTTTTATTATTTTAGTATTAAATTATTTATTTTAATCATTATTTCATTTATATAATTTTTTTTATTTTTAATACTGTATTTCAAGATATTTTAATTATTATACTAATTAACTTAATGAAAGTGTGATGCTTAAAAAATATTATATTATTTTTATTTTACTTTAAATTTAATTGATAATATTTTAAAATATAGTATAAATTGAATAATAAAATACAAGATGTAAAAAATATAATAATTAAAAATAAAAAAATATAATTAAAATAATTTATTTATAAATAAAAATTAAAAATATTTAAAATTAATTAAAACCTAAGATAATAAACACTCTAAAATATAATTTCACAAATAAAATAAAATTAAAATTTATATTAAAATATTATATAAATATATCTATTTTTATCATTTTACATTTTCAACTACAATAAATAATTTTATCAAACATTTATAATTCAATAAATTAATTTTTTAATTAATTTTATCAATCAACCTTAGTTATCATTGGTTCAAGTGTAAAACTATTGTTTAATTATGAAACTATACATTAAATCCAAATCTTGACTATCAATAGTGAAAACTTTATTTTATTTTATTCTCTTTCAATGGGTCACTTGGTTTCCACTGCATCTCACTTCAAAAATTTTTGAACATTACTTCAATTTAAGCAAACTCAATTTATTTGGTTGTTAATATAAGAATTTAAATTGACATTTTTATCAAATTGATAGTTAACTCACATAATTTATCTTTATATTTTTTCTTCAAAAAACCTTATATTCTTAATTTTTAATATAATTATTAATATTATTTTTTACAATAATGATATCTTTTATTGTGTTTTATTCCTCCTTAAAACATATAGGTTCACTATTATTTAACAATAATGATATATATATATATATTAAACTTTACCAAAAAATTTTAAACGTCAATATAATGTACGAAAAATTCACTATTTACAAAATAATGTGGGTTCACACTTTTTTCAGACACATACACGAGTGTCCTTAATTAGCACACACCCGTATAATTATGAAAGTAAACAAGCTTCTTTTCCTTTTTCTTTATTATTCTTTTTAGGAGAGTTATACCCACTTGTGTATTGCATAAATTCAGAAATCTTTATAATATACATTTTTTTTAACATGATTTATCATCGAATAAAATTTATTTAAAATTAGAAAATTATATGAATTTTATTTCTTACTTAATGAATCAATTCATGATTTTATAATTTTTAATAAATTTTAACTAATAAAAAAAATATATTGAGAAAAATGTGTTAGAGTGTTGTATTTATGTTTTTGTTTTATAAGTTTTTTTATACTTAAATATGCATTTGATATATGAAAATAGAGTTTTTTTTTTAATATTTTAAATTTTTTATTTTGATCTTTTAAAGATATTTTTGTTGTTTTAATTAATGTTGTTGAGTAACAATGTTAAATTAAATGATATTATAACAACTATTTTGATCGTCTAATAATTTATTATTTTATTAAAAAGTCTAAGATACTGTTATATATATATTTATTAATAAATTATATTTTAAAATTTTTATACATAATTTGATAAAAAAAAATATATTCTTATATTAAATTTCTTGATTTTGATAATATCAAAAGTTACTAAATTATTAAAATCACTGTTATGATATTATTTAAATAACAATAAAAATTGAAATTAAAAAATACTTAATACTTATAATAAGAATTAAAATAAAAAAACATATAATAGATTAAAAAAATTAGAAAAAAATAAAAAAAGGTTATTTTTCAGAATCAAATTCATATTTAAATTTTTTTCTTTTGGGTTTTTTATTGGTATATAGGCATTTTTAGGTTGGGCTTTTAACAGATCTCCTCCTTTCCTGGGCCCAAACCTAAGTAGGCTAATTGTGCAGAAACCCAGGCTCAACTGAGTATTTTCTCGGAGAACCAGTCTGGTTATGGTGGCATTCGTTGCTTTAGTGTGTGCTATGTTTGTATCGCTTTTGCGTCTCGCACATAGAAATGCAGAGTGCCCTGCGATTCCAAGCTTCAAACCCAGGCATCGCTGTTCCGCACACGAAGCACGCCTTCGCCACCACCGTTCACTCACACCGTAACCTTTCATGCACAAAACGCCGTTCTCTGTGCTCCTTGACCACACAACCTTCGAACCACACCTCCACCGTTGGATCTCCATCGCTTCAGCATTGGAACCTCACCAACCGCCACGTCACCGTTCTCAACGTCTTTGCCTGCGCCGTACCCACGCTCTCCCCAAACCAATAATTGATCTCTTATTATCATTCTTCAATTACTTTAACCCGCGTGTGTTGTCTCGTGCAGACGGCGATATGTGCAACGTGGCTGTTTTGCTCCGCGATTCCGACGCTCCTGGTTTGTGTTCTCGATTTGGTATCGGAATTGATGTTTGATTTTGTTAAGTCTTAGATTCTGATTGTGCTGTGAAGGCTTTCAAGAAAGCAGCGGAATCGATGGAGAAGCTCATGGATGCCACGAGGGAGGAGCTTCCCAACACCATGGCCGCAATTCGATTATCCGGCATGGAAATCAGTGACTTAACCACCGAGCTCAGTGATATAGGGTAATTTATTACTCAACATAAAATGAAGAAGAATAAGTGATTAGTTTAACCTTTTGTCTTGTTTTTGTAATGTAGCCAAGAGATTACTCAAGGTGTTAGGAGCTCCACTCGTGCAGTTCGCTTGGCGGAGGAGAGGCTTCGCCGCTTGACTACTGTGCCTTCTTCTTCAGGTTACGTACCAATCATTATTGTTTAAGTTAGGTTCCTGTTGTTTGAGTTTTTAGATGAGGCAAACAAAACAATTTTACTTCATGTTCTTCACTTTGTTATAGCTTCATTGCAGAGGATGATCAATCTGAAAACTGAGGATGATAATGATGAGCCTGTGGTGGCCAGAACTGCGAGGGGCCTGAGAGAGGGTATTGTTAAGGGTCGTGCTATGTTGCAAATGTTTTTCACTCTCACCCGATTTTCAAGGTTTGCTCTCAACTTCATCACTAGTCATAGAAAATTATCAAGCTAGCAACTCGTCTTGGAATCCAACATCACTTTTCTCTTCTCTTTTGATTAGAGTCTATTTTAGCTTTTAGCTATTGGGTTATGTAATACAGAACATGAACCACTGTTTTCCTGCCTCACCTTTCTACTTAAGCTTTGTTCTTCTGTTTGTTCATGGATTGTTTGGTTGTGCACTTGTGCTATTTTCTCTTTTTACACATTGCAATAGAGACGTTTCCCTTCAGATGACCGAACGGGGTCTACTGTGACCAACAATGTGTTTACCAATGTCCAGTATTGCCTTCATCCTTGCTCTTATATGTTAAATTGTTAAAAAGGATATAATTGAGGGTAACCTAAAATAAACTAACGACAGATTAGGGTGCCTGACTTCTTAAATAAAACAATATTTGCCATTCCCAACGCCAATACTCGTAATAATGTCTTGAAAAATATAAAATGCAGCAATTATTCTACGACATTATAATTCAGTCAACTTTCTACCATCCCCCTTTCATGTATTTCATCAGGACCTTTCTAAGTTGTGCTTTCAGCTCGCTGATCATTGAGGTTGTCTATCTTTCAAGACGATGAAAGATATATTTCGTTTGTTGCTTTGAAATGATCTTTAGATGCTCTACAAACAACTGTTACAGGAGGCGTTGTGCTTGTTCTTGTAGACTGCAGAGCACTAAATTAGTTGTATTGGACGTAGAGAAGCCATTGGTGCCGGGGTTTCCGTGAGTTATAGGGAAGTTTAATTTAAAAAGTATTTTTTTTAATTAAACAGCATCACCTTATTCAGTAATTAAATAGTAAGAACAACTTTTTAGAGGTAAAAAAAAGTGAAGTTTGTTTAGACTTTTTCACGGCGCTCCAATGAGTAATGACATGCTTCGACGGGTGATGAAAACAAGACGAATTGTAGACATGATGAAAAAGGATTTTTCAGTTACCAATACCTTCAACTTCTCTCACTAGAATTGTTACAACTCATAGCTACGTTGCAGCCCCGTGATGACAAATACGGAATCATCACCGAATAACTGAATCATTGCTCAATCGCACTGATTACTGCTTCTTGTTCATTGTCGTTAGTCAAGGTGAACAATCAAATTACCAAAAGCAAACTGGGATAACCAAACAGATAAAGGTAAAGTTTTTGTATTAAACTAAACGTTTGTTAGGCTCTATTATAGTAAAAACCAAACAGATAGCAAGTACAAAACGAAGCCTCGGGTTGTTTCTGGCTTGTGGCAAGCACTCTTTTTAAGGACGTTAATTTTGCTTCATTATAAGCAATTAAATTGATCTCTAAACATCATCATTCCCTTTGGCTTGAGTTTAAATTTTTCAATAATGTATGAAATGACCCCATCACCTTATTAAGTGATTTACAAAGATAATATACAAAATCAAAGCCACCAGATATAAATTAGTAAAGAACCAACACCTTGTTTGTTCTAATGAAACTAAGTGGCAATGTACGAATCGAAGTAAAGATATCTCAAAGTGCCAAGGTTTAATACAATTCTCCATATTCAAACGATTCCAAAGTGTTTTACAGGGAAATTTGAGATGATTTTATTTTACCAAATGAAAATAGGCAAAATTATAATTAAGTCTAAGGCGTATTCTTTTAATTTCTAACAAGACGTATGAAGGTTGATTTGTGCCCCGTGTCCTGCGCTCAACGGTGGTCTTGGTGGCCTCTTCATTGCTCGTGATGTTGTGGATGTCACTCCATCTTTTGCTGAAGTTGGATCAAGACCCAGGCAATTAGAAAAAGCTTTCACAACTTGTTCCATGAAATGGCATGGACTGTAAGAATTCCATGCTGATACTCTTTCTCTCTGCACTTCATCCATATTTCCTCACTCTGCTCTCTCTTTGATTTCACTAGTTTAGCAGTGTGTAGCTATCTAACATGTCCCTTTGTGTTTCAAATGTCACAACAAAGACACAAAAGCATATAAAATTGTACATGAAATTGATTAGCATCGGGTGTATTCTAGTATCACCTTGTGTCTATAAACTGACCAGTAACAACAAAAATTGCGATTTAAAGCTTCCATATCTGGGCGAAGAGGCACAGTCTCATAGACGTGTACACCATGCACAGTGACAGTATAGATAGACAATGTGATACGTGTACACAGGAACGGCTTAAGTGGGGCTTCTCAATTTTTCCTTTAAAAGATTATGTATAGATTACAATTTTTCATATTTATGTGTGTTAGAGAGAGATAACATTAAATTATATTTTATGTCAAACTATATATGTTAAAATTTGTTTATTTTCAACTCATCCCGTAATACTTTCGGAACACAGCGATATATTATCAATTTCGGCTGTTTGGCACACGATATATGAAAATCAATTCAACAAATATATTATGTTTATAGAAATAATATTATATGAATGTATCTGACTTTATTTGTACTAATATCTTTTAATTTTATGCAATTAAATGAAATAGTTATATATATCCTAAGTGAATTTAGTATTTGTTATTAATTAAAAAGAAAACATGTTAACAAGTCACCTCCAAATAATGAGATGACCTATGATCAAAGTATTTAAAAGTGTGTTATGCCTTCGTAATAATAAACTCACAAGTGTGTTTTGTCTTTTAGGATTTTCAAAGAAATATTTTAACACTTGACTTAAGTTGATAAATGATTTTCTGTTATGAAAAGCATTTTTCATACAACATTAACGATAACATTAAGCTTTGGTGGTGGGGTATCACCAGTTAGTATTAAGAACAAAGAGAGAAAAATGACAAATGATTTAAGCAAAAACAGGTACTGAGGGTAACATGCATAAATTTCAGAGGGTTATTTCGGTGAGCAATAGCAGTGTCACTGAGGAGAATCTAGAGAAATCATTTTCTTCTTTTTCCAAATTATAATCAAGCAGCTGGCTAATTAGATCATGTATATTATTATCATAACAAAGGGATTGCAATTGGGTACTGGTTTTTAGACCCCAGAATAAGTATGACAATTGTGATGGATGGAAATAATACTTCCTCTATTTCTATGCCTTTTGCCAGTGCTACTGCCATGTGATTTCAATCTTGGCGAGATGAATATTTGCTTTATTGCTTGTTATGTTTAGCTTACAACCCAACTGTTTTTTCACTTTATTTTTACTGGTCAATCAAGGCTGCAATCAATAACAAGTTATGTGCAGAGTGCTCCTTCTGTTGAATCATTTTGTCTGCAACTTTTTTTTTTTTATATTATTTGTTTCATTGTTCCAACAATCTGTGTTTGTTTTGGTTTAATACTCTTTTGATTATTATAATTATAAAAACTGTTTTAGTCTTTATATTTAAAAATATCTCATTTAAATTCTTACATATTAAAAATTTTAATCTCTTTTACTTTTCGTTATAGGAACTAAAAAATATTAAAATAATATGTATAGAAAATAAATAAAAACCAAAATTATGTGTAGAGATTATAAAAAGATATTTTTAAATGTAAAAAGTAAAAAATATTTTTTTTTTACCTATATACATTAAATAATTAATTAATTATTTCAAGTAGTTTGCTAATCCTAATTTCCCTTTTACTTAACATTCAAAATTACCATTCTGCTTATAATGTGAGATTTTATGATACTATCTTAAATTTTGACAATTCACTCATTGAACTCGTTCCACAACTTTAACTAAGATCAAAAGCGTGAGGCATGTGCCTTGGTTCAGTCTGGTGGTGACAGCAACCATTGTAATTAGGAAAAAAATGATTAAAGAAACTAATAAAAAATACCAAAAACTGAGGTTAGATACAAAAGAAAATTAATCTAAATATAAAAGATTAGATTAAAAAAATTAAAACAAATCAAAAACGAGTTAATAATTTTATATATTTTGAAAAAAAAACCTAAAAATAGGTGATAAATAATAGGAAGTTACTTGCTACTATCGTAACTGGAACAAAATCCTTATTGAGCACTTGTTTTTAAATGATGGAGGGATTGCAAGCTGAACAAAATATTGAGGTTGGGTTGAGAGGTGCATAATGAATGAAAGAAAGAAAGAATGAATGAATGAATGAATGAATGAATGAGTTGCAAATTGCGGCATTGGAGTGTGCGTCTACGTTGCAATGAGTGTTGGTCCATAGGGACACATGATATATGAAATGATTCAACCCGCTTTAATAATTATAATTGATTTGGTTCGACTTTAAAATAAAATAATTTTGATTAATTAAATTAATGTAAATAACATTAATGAATTCAGTTTATATTATTAACTCATCAAATTAATCAGATTAACATCTTTACGGAAAGACATTTCCTTTTATGGCTGAACCAAAACTTTTGCTATTCAGAATGAGTCTAAGGCTTATACATCAGATTTCTTAATAGAACCTGGCATGGCACTTTTTCTGCATAAAAATGTTGAAAACTAAAAGCTAGTTTTGCAAGTTTTTCACATTCTTAAAGTTTTGTCAAGTATAGTTGGTAACAAATTGACACAAATAATTATAGATTCAATATCCATTTTTATGGAAGACAGGTTTGTTTTTTTATGCAATTAAAATCTTATTTGGTAGAAAATCTTATTTAGAGAGATTTTGACGTTTAAAAATTAGTTGAATAATTTTAGATAAAATTACTTATAATTTTAAGCAAGTCTTTGCTGATAGTCTTAACATGTTATTAAAATTTTGTCTAGTAATATTAAAATATTTTCTCGTTTTAACATTTCTAGTTAAACAAAATATAGTTGTAAAAGTTAAACATATTTTATTTTATATTTTTCAAATATTTTTTCATTTTAAATTAACATTTTTTATGTATTATATTAATATTTTTAGGTTTGGATTATATATAAATGTATATAACTCTTATAAACTAATAAAAAATTATGTAGTCTATCCATTTAAGAAATAATAAAATATAATAAGAGATATGCATATTCTTGAGAATGAAAAATTATTTTTTTCCGTATGAAAAAATAAAAAATAAAACTTTTGAAATTGAAGAGTATATAAATTATGTAAATTAACTACAAAATTGATGTAAAGAGTCAAAATTTAAATTTATAAACTTCAAAATTACAGATATAGATGTTTTTAGTATTAATCATATGATAAGTTGAGATTAAATAAATATAAATAGTTATATTTAAAAATAAAAATCACAAAATTATGTAGCATACTAAAAGAGAGTAGATGGAGAAAAATTCTTAGCTTTATAAATGAGTTCTCAAATTTAATGTATAAGAATTGATAAAATATATGTAATATGACCATGAACGCTTCCCACCGTGTCATAAACTTGAGTTGTTAGTAAACATGAAAATCTTAACATATAACATCTTGCATCTATATGAACCCTTTCCTATTTAAGTCATTGGCCATGAACCACCTAGCACCAGATTGAATCTGTTAGAGAGATCTATGATGCACCATTTTAGACATTTCACTCCATTCATGTTGGAGAAGGTTGTCCCTCAAACATTAAGATAATTGGAAATATGTTAAACGTGGAATTCGAACCCACATCAGCTATGATATCAAATGAGATGACCAAGAACACTTATTGTTATACCAAAAGTTTAAGCTAGTAATTAATAAATACACAATTCTTTACATTTAACACTCCATGTGAGGCACAGATAAACTATTTCCTAACATATTACAATTTTCATAACGTCAACATTAACCAAACGTATGTAGCATAGAAATAAGATTGCTATGGGTTTATAAATTATATCCTTAGCTACTTTAGAGCATTTTTCATGCTTTATTTTCCTCAATATTAAGTGGTACGGTCCATAGAAGTTCATGTCAGTCCAAACTTCATTTACTTTTTTGGTGCTCCAAACATCATTATTTGAAATATCAAAATAAAAAAAAAACTTATACCGCTAAATTATGTCAGCAGCGTATATTTAATTTTTAAAAAAACAAAAAGAAACAGTCAGTCTAAATCATGTCCAATTGAAACCATCAGTGTATATTTTAGAAATGAGAATGTCGACGGATTTATAAATTACATCATTAAGAAGGAGAAAGTTTTATTTTTAAGCATTTTTTTGTTAAATCATCAATTAAAATACTAAAAGGAAACAGAACCATCTCTATCACCAACTTATGCTAAACATAACTAGTAGTATTTTTTTTGTAAAAAAAAAATAAAAAAAAAGGGACGGTGCCTAAATCAGATCGTGTGCAAGGCAACTTTGTATTTTTGGTTCTCTACCCAATTAGCGTGGGGTTAATTTGTTAAATCAAGCAAGTGTGTCATTATGCTATATAAGGACACAAGTTCCGTAAGTTCCTTGCCACCAAATTGGGTAGAACCTCGGGCAATAAGAGAATTGATTAAAAAAAAAAACTGCTCATAATGTTAACAATTACATGATTTTTATAATATAATCAGCTTTCTTTCCTTTTGCTATGTCTTCGTGTTGAAGGGATATCGGATGTAGAATCCAGGCCGAAACATTTGAGAAAAGCCACAGTGGCTAATTGAAAATAACGGCAAGGGTGGAAATACACTGATGAATCCTCCTCCTCCATAATCTCTTCTTCCCTTATGCTTGGCCCCGTTATTTCGCTTTTTATAAGTAGCTTCTGCTCACCCTGCTAACATACTTCAAGTCAGTGCAAATGCCTTATACTCGTTGTATCAACTCAAGTCAAACTTAAGATTTCTTTCAATTTAAGTATTCCTATTTATGGAATTGATCATTAATAATCCTCTTTCCACTATATATATTACAGTAAAATAAGTAGAGAAACAGAGGAGAAAAAAGTTATAAAAAAGAATGTCTATCCCTCATGATAGATATTAAATAAACAATACTTTAATATATAAGCTTATCAAGTAAAATTTTAATATGAAATGATTCATTCCATCCTGGTATGTCAAAATTGTAGACCTCTTTATTGATAGATTTTCATAAATTTCAATTGAACCCTACTCATCTAATGTCCTTGGAGAAAAAGATTAACACAGTTTTTCAGTGACAAAAATAAAATATGAAACGATTCGTTCCCTGGCCACAATACATGACTTGCTAGCTTTAGATTCAATATTTGTCAAACAGATCAACATTGATTTTCACTCCCAAATATAACTTAAAATCGTTGTTTTCTTATGAAACCCAATGTTGAAATAATAAATACAATTAATTCACCAAAATTGAAATGCAATTTCTTAGATGTCGTTTCATATTTTACACATCAAAATTAGAATTCTATCTCTGCAACCCGTGTAACATCGGGGAACACTAATTATAGTCTAAAGTTTGGACCGGAGTTCTGCAAAATAAAGTGTGAAAAAAGAAAATTTAACAACTTATTAACTAAAAAACAATTAGCAATTGTCCCACCCTTGTTTCTTATTATTATTAGAAATATTTCTTCCAGACTGGCAACAAACTTGTCTTGCAATAAATAAGTCCGAAAATCAAACAAACATACCCAAATAAGGAATATTAAATGCAGACCACCTACGAAAGGTTGGCCATATCCATCCTTAGGAACAAGGTAAAATGACTAAAATCCAACCGAATAAGGATCTAATTTACTCCACCGTGTCCCATAAGATGAGCACGAGTTTGAGCAGCAAAGCAATTTTGTCATTTTTGTTTTCTCCCATAACCGATGCAACACGGTCCAATTTAGGGAGAAAAAAACTAAAAAAGCAATACAAATCTACGTTTTACCTTGAATACTACAAGTTTCACCGAGTTTGTCAGAAAACAAACAAAAAAAAAAGAGATCCATTTTAAAAACATCGGGTAATGTATTGAACTGTACTAAGCAAATCAAGCAGATAGATATAGAAGTTGGAAATTAACAAAAGAAAGACAAAACAAGCGAAACCAAAAACGAAAAAAAAAAAAAAATAAGAAAAAAAAAAAAGTAGGTGACCTGCGGCGCGGGGTGTTGACGGGTGATTATTGGATGAGTGGGCGATGAATCGTAATTAGTGAGCGGTAAGTGAATCTGCTGAATATCGTCGAAAAAGAAGAGATTGGAAGAAGTTGTGGAAGAGGGTGTGTCGGCGATGATTAGGTTGTTGGGATCGGAAGGGAAGAGGGTGAAGAAAAAGAGAAGTGCAAAAAGGAGAAGGAGGACTATTAGTTGAGTAAAAATAAGCCATGGAATTGTGTTGCTCTCTATTGTGAGTTCTTCCTCACTTATACCCAACATGTCAAACTGAAAACATATAGAGAGAGAAAGAAAGAGGAATTTGAGTTGCGGGCAACGGGCAAAGGGCAAATTCAGATTTAAGAATGGAAGAAACAACCACACACACGGACTGACGCTTCTAACTTCTAAGCGACTGCTAAGAAAAAAAAGGAATACATAGAAAGAAGTAAACTAAAATAATGAGACTCGCTTCACGCGCACCTCAACGCGTCCTTCCTTTAAATAATGCAACCCTTTTCTCACCTTTCACGCCAACACCCACTGCTTTTAATTACCATTGGATTTTTCTTTAAAAAAGTATGCATGTCTGGGTGTCAAACCAGGACAGTCATGCATTTTTTTTCTATAATTAAGTTTTTTACTTTACAGCTATCCTTTTAATTTAAATTTCATGGTTATGTGTATTTTTTTTATTTATTATTATAGAAATCAGTAATTTTATCGTTTGTGATAGTCTGTAATTAAATAATAGGAGAATGTTGTTTTATATTATTAGTGTATATTTTATTTTCTTTTAATTTGTTTTTTTTTATAAAATATGATTTTAACATGCGTAACGCGCAAATTATGTTATACCATTTTGACAATTGCGTAAATTAAATTTATGATTAATATCTGCTTATATTTGAGAATTAAAAAAGTATAGTATATTTGAAAATAAAATTAATTGATGAGTGTTAATTGGTAAAATCTGGTCACACATGTATAGGCACAAAATATCAACATCATTTGTACTGTATGTGAAAGATATTATCTTCCTCTTTTTCCAAGACATTCAACTACTTGGTTTATCATTTCGCTAAGTACTCGGAGGCAAACCAATTCGACAAAATATACATCAAACAGAATTTATATACGAAATAAATAGAAATTAAATTCATATATGTAAAATTTAATTATAAAATATTACTTTTATGATATAATTATTTTTTTATTTAAAAAGATACTCATGTCTCATAATAAGTGCAATGTAAAAAGAAAAAAATAAATCACAAATTTAGTATCATTTTAATTTTTAATATAATATTAATTATGTTTTCTACTTATATCTCTATTAAGTGTCATTTTAATTTTTAAATATAATATAAATAATACATTAAATTCATTTTTAATTTTTATAGTTTCAAAAATATATAATTTTGATCTTAATAAAAATTTAATTATACATTAAAATTTTAATATTTTTAAAATTGAATAATTTTAGTTTATCATGAATTTATCATCTAAAATTAGATAAAAAAAATGATGTAATTATA
>JAMLFT010009529.1:0-12632 GCA_026544285.1 Pachyrhizus erosus | reverse complement strand
TCTAATTTTCTAAATATTCAAGTCTTTAATTTCTCATCTTTACATATTTTAAAGTTTTTTCTAGGTTTTATTTCTAATTTACTAACTATTTTTCTATTTACTTTTGAAAGAATAATATTTTTATTCATTTGAAAAAATGGGATGTTACAGTATATAGTGACATATTCTAACACGTTAATTATATATATAAAAAATGAACATTAAAAAAGTTATAGATATCATTTATTAATTTCACATGCTACCAAGAATCTTCATGAATCTAAAATTAAAAAAAAAAATAACATCTAAATTAACATAAATTTTAAAGAAAAAGTCTTATTAATCATGTTTTAAAATTATATATACTAAATCAAAATAGATTATATTACTAATCAAACTATCTTTATAATAACGATCCATATTATGTAATTTAATTATGTTTTCTCAAAGTTTATGTAGCAATGTATTTGAACTAGCACACTTGAGACTAGAAAGAAATACATTAGAATCTCACAGATAATACATACAAAAGAACAAAAATGAAAGAATAAAAACAAATAGAGTACACAAATAATTAATAGTGTTAAGAAGAAAAACTATTTATAATGATATATTCTAACACATTAATTATATATAAAAAACTAAACATTAAAAAGGTTATAAATATCAATTATCAATTTCATAAGCTACCAAGAACCTTCATGGATCTAAAATAAAAAAATAGCATCATAAATTTTAAAGAAAAGGTCTTATATATATATATATATATATCAAAATAAAATATATCACTAATCAAATGATCTTTATAATTACAATACATATTTTGTACTATTAATTATGTTTTCTCAAAACTTATATAGTAGTGTATTTGAACTAGTTCACTTGAGGCTAGAAAGAAATATATTAGAATTTTACAAACAATACATACAAAAGAATAAAAATAAATAGTATATACAAATAATTAAAATTGTTAAAAAGAAAAAATATTTATTAATGTATCTAAAGTTTAAATTGTCAATCACTTAGTGTTTATAAACTTGCTCTATTAATAAAGGTTAATATATAATTTTAATTTTTAAATTAATTACAATCAAATCAATCTAAAAAGAATGTTACTATGTCCATTTAATTTCAAATACAATCTTTTATAACTTTTAAAATAGAAATAATAATTTATAAAAGAGAACTATTAATAAAAATAAATAAATAATACTCAAATATTTTTATTTTGCTTAAAAATAGATAAATAATACTTAAATATCACAGTATTTACAATTATATTCTTAAATTATGAAACATCTTAATATTTTTAGGATACAATCAATATATATATAACATACATGATACAACCAATATTTAGATCATCAAGCCATTAAAGGAGAAGTGCTCCTTATTTTTAAAGTATGCAACAGAGTAATTAGTTTTCTCTCTTAAGTGAAAGTTACACTTTGACCAAAATAAATGATATGTTACATTTGTTATTAGTATATAGTGATATAGATACATTCAAAACTTTTCTCTACTAAAAATTTGTCTCTTATTTTAAAAAAAATTATGGAATGGTTCTAAATGTAACACGTATTTAAGACTTTAAATTTTTAAAAAATAATTAATAACATTTGATTTTATGTCATATAAAAATTATTAAAATAATAGTCTAAGGCATCTAATAATTTCCTTCCTTTTGGGACATTTTTGGCCGCATAGTTGCTTGCAATTTGTTACCTTTGTATTAGTAAAACCAATTGCATGCTATATATGTAAAATATAATAAAAAGTAAAGAATTAAATTTGTACTACTGGTTAGTCAATTTCTCACCTTGATAATTTGTGTTGTCTTGTAGCATTCGACGATTATTTCTTCTCTTATTGATTGACTTACACTCACTAGGTAAATTGTACGTACTCGCATATGAAGGCAGATTTGGCTGCATTAATAGAGGTTATGTAAATAATATAACGGCAAAATTATAATTGTCTTTATTAATAAGAGTGACAGTTACCAACGTTGTTATCAAAATAAAATTTAAATATGCTAGATCACTAGGGTTAAACCTTTGATCAAGATGTGAATCAACAATACTTATTGGATCCTTTAAATCCATTAAAGGGACACAAACTAGGTGTCTTGGAACACAATTGATCCTTCATTTTCTTCCATTCTCTGTCCATGGATCTTGAGACAATGCTCAAAGAAACCTATGCCTCACAGCCAATGCATTTACAAGAAAGCTGCTTGCAACCTAGCATGAAAGATATGCTTCCTTTTGGGAGTCTTTCATCTCATGGATTTTTGCAAGATTTTAACCATATTGATCAGTTTCACGTGAATGACTCCCCATCCAATATTCCAATCCAAACTCAGAATTTTGATGCTTTTAAAAATTTCACCTTTACAGGTTCATCACCCGATTTTGATGTTTATGAGTGTAAGCCTTTTGTTATGGACAATTTCCTATATGGAAATTATAGCTTGAACCTCCCTCAAAAGAATCAACCAGATATGATAATTCCAAATCAAAGTTTTGTGCCTTTTAATCCTCAAGAAATCAAACTCTCGAATTTCGCTGTACCAGATGAAGTTTCGTGCATATCCCCGGTGAATTATTACAAAAGGGCTCGTGTGAATAAAAATAATAAATCCTATCCAACCACTAGAAGAACATACAAAGTTCGCAAGTCCAACATAGTAAAGGGGCAGTGGACAATAGAAGAAGATGGGTAAATAAAAAGAAAAGAAAATAATTATTTTCCGTTAAATCTGCTGTTTATGGCCATTTACCAAGGTTTTTAAATTGTGTTGCTGTTGTTTCATTGTGATCTTTGATGTTATGAGAAAATATGTCTCATATATAGCTGCAATTAGGATTGTAAAAACCTCAAAAATATTATTGACATTATGGTTAAAATACCGATTGTAAATGTCTTTTAAAACCTTGCCATTTATATTTTATTCATTATTTACAGTATGAAATTTTATAGACTTCCATTTAAAAATAATTCCGCATGCACAAACAGGTTGTTGATTCAACTGGTGGAACAACATGGATTGCGGAAGTGGTCTCATATTGCTAAGATTTTGCCCGGAAGAATTGGAAAACAGTGCAGAGAAAGATGGCATAACCATCTAAAGCCTGACATTAAGGTACCATATTATTCTTTTTTGGCTCCTCACGGTTTTATCATTCTTCAGTAACAATGTTATTTTAGACATAATCAGACACTAAATATATATACTTCTCTAAATGGTTATCAGATATTTAAATTATACTCATTATATTATGTGAGACTAATTTCTTTCATTACACACAACTCTCATCTAGTTATTTATCATACTACATGTACATACTACAATAATTTCTATGTCTTTTTAATTCTTTTGCTTGCAGAAGGACACATGGACTGATGAAGAGGATAAAGTATTAATCGAAGCTCACGCTGAGTTAGGAAACAAATGGGCAGAGATTGCTAAAAGGTTGCCAGGAAGAACTGAGAACTCAATCAAAAACCATTGGAATGCAACCAAGAGAAGGCAATATTCCAAAAGAAAGTGTCGCTCAAAGCACCCTAGAGGCACTCTTCTGCAAGAGTACATCAAGAGCTTGAACTTAGACAAGAACCCCCCAAGAGATTATAGGAGAAAATCTTCTTCTACTTATGCCGGTGCCATGAATAACAAAACCATCACAAATAAAGTCACTGAACCAGCTTTGCCCCAGACATCATATCAATTTTGTGCCACTGATTGCTTGGCACCAAATTATGATTTTAACGTGGTCCCAGATTTTTTCTTTGGTGAGAATATGCTTGAAGAAGGATGTAATATTGATTCTCTCCTATATAACGTGCCTTATGCTCCTCCTATGGATAACAAAAAATTTGAAGGAAAATCACAATGTGACCCTATCATGGAGGTAAAACACCGTGATCAGGGAGGAATAAAGTGTGTTCCTATTGTTAATATCGATGAGAATCATGTTGAGACAGAGATGCCACTAGAGATGTTGGATGTCGAAGTTAAGAAGGAGTTGGATTTGGTTGAGATGATGTCTCGGATTAATAATGAAATTGTTCATGTGTGAGTCCTTGGCATGCATGGCTGCCAGTGCGACTATAATTTGCACACTATATGTAGGTTATTATTTGTTTCAAGTAGATAATGTTGAAGAAATTTCAGAGGGATGATGAAAACATGGAACTTGGAACCTGAGTTTTCATCCATTACGTGTTGCAGAAGCACTAAAATCAACAATATGGACAAGAGAATATGGCTATAATCTAGAAAAGAAGGGTCTATTGTACTAAAGAAAAAGAAAAAGAAAATAAGGGAAATGTAATACTAATAATCATCAATAATAAAATAGTAATACTATTCATATTATAAGTATTGTTATAAATAAATATTCTTAATTGTCAGTCCTAGGATGGGGGAAAGTATATTTCATGTTTTGAATTACCTGCATTGAGCAAAAGGAAAATAAAATGGCATCTTTCGTGGCTTTATTTCACAGATTCTGTAAATCTATGAAGGTTACAATTTAAAAAACTTAGCACTGTAGCACATTTGCACTTCTGGATTTCAATTGTTTAAGGAAACATGACATTTTTACGTTTGATACCCAGGAACATGAACTCTGCAAGTGGTGTTATTTGATTTTCACTTTAATGGGGCAATGTTTGAAATTAGTACTTCTAGTCTGTTTTATAAATTATAAGAATCTTTTGCAGAATTTGTTTTTATTTATTTTTATAGGAAATTTCTAAGTTATTTACAATTTTTTTTCTAAAAAAAAATTCTTTAGTGGAGAAGTATTAATTAATTAACTGGAAAGGGATTAAGAAAACAAAATTTCAATAATTTTAAGAAAAAATATATTATTTGTAGACAAATTTAATTTTATTTACTCAATTTCTTAGTTATTCCTAAATGGTTATAATATATGACCAGAGGTAGTTTTAGTTTTCTCAAAAATTGATAATTGTATATGTTATGTGACACACACACAATTAAGCATATAGTTATCATTACTTTTTAAAAAAATCATTGCCCATTTAGGTGGAAGAAGACGTAGAAAGGCTAGATGATTAGAGGATAAAGCAATGAAAGGATGAAACTACATGTCTTTTTCTTTTAAAAAATTTTATTCACACTAGTTTAAAATAATTGCTACTTTAAAACTCTTAATTTATTTCAAATTATTTACCATCTTCACATGTACTCTTCCAGTCCTTTTTATAAGAATTTTTTTTTGAAGAATATGTCATGAACTTTTTTTATTGAATTTGTCTAAATTATTTATTGTATTAATTTTTTTAGATAAAAATACTCTTAATTATTCAATAAATCAATCGTGATAATAAGGAAACATTTCTAGGTATAACTACCTTCCTTGTTTACTTCTTCTTATAGAATTAAAAAAAAAAACATATTAATTAAATGGAGACATATTAATTAAGTGGAAAGTGATTAAGAAAATGGAATTTCAATCATAATTCTTGAAATTTGTATTAATTGTTGATAAATTTAATGTTACTAGTCAAATTAACTAATTTTAAAGTAGTTAAAAGTATCCTGACTAGGTACTATTAATTATTTTAACTTTATTTTTATTTCTTAGAGTGAAATAAAAAACATGAATAAATTAAAAGAATAATATTTTATTAAATATACAATTTTCTTAAAATTAAATATATTTTATACTATTCTTAATTTTTATCCAAAACCTTAAATTATACTTAGCTTATGGTTTATATTAAAAATAATGTAAATTTCTTAAGAAAAACTATAATGGCACAAATTACTATGACAAAATAACTTTCTCTAACAAAAATATCCTTATTAAAAGAATTAGAATGTAGTTGTAAATTTATATAAAATTGACGTGAAATATCAATAAACGAATATATCACTAAAAAATAATTAATGCTTTATTAATTTTCTAGAATCATAAACTTTTTAAATAAACTAAAAAATTTAAAAATGACATATAGTATGAGAGGAAAGGTACGTAAAAAAAATAATAAATATGTTTAATATATTTTTTAATTATATATATATACTCTATTAATATATATATATTATATAAATTTTAAAAATGATTAAAAATATATTAAAAAATTATATATTGTAAACTCAATCCCATGCAAAACACGGTTACTACACTAGTGTAACCAAAAAGACTAAGCCAAAACAGAAATTAAAATAGAGAAAGTACCGGATTATCATAATTAAGATTACCTCAATCCAACGTATGTAAACGAAACTGAAAGCAGTTAATGAATGCTTTAAATACGTATTAAGTGTTTGTTTCTGTTAAGACTAAGGCTTAATGCAATAATTTTTTGTTGTATAGCTAACAACCAGCAACTCAAAACTGAATTAAATGAAATGCCGTTTAAAACAAAGAGAGATATTCCAGACACTAATTAACACAGGAGATACAAGTATACTAGGGTTTGATTTGCATGTTTATTTATTTTCAACACACACACACACTCTTATTTATTCATTCTGTTTCAATTTAAATGACATTTTAATCAAAGATATTTTAAATTAACTATTATTTTATAGATTTAATAAAGAATTAAATATTTTTTATGAAGCATCCTGAATCAATATTAGAAGTATTTTTTTTTTTCAATTTTCATAATTAATTAGAGAGATAAAAACATATATTAAAAAGCTACATAATATATTTTATAAAATTTAAAATATTAATTGCATTACTTAATATTTTTTTAATTTTTTTTTACAAGGATCATATCAAAATTAAAATTTATGATCTCATATATACTAATCAAATTTGTCACCACTTAGGTGGATCCTAATAATTTTTAATTATTTATTTTACTAAGCTTTCAAACTATTAAATAAAATAGCAGTAACTTTCAACTTTGCAATATTTTAAATATATTTACTTTTATTAAATATTAGGAGAAGATAAATCAATATGTGTTTTCCTAAATCATAGAGTTTTCATTTTGCTGAATTTGAGGTGACTTTTGTGTTCTGTCGTCTGTGTTTTTATTTTAATTTTTGTTATTAATGTATGGTCATGGACATCAATTAAAGATTAAAATTAAATTGGCATATAATATTTATTATTGATTTATTTTGGTTACTTAAAAACATATTAAATACTTTTAAAATTTACAAATGATGAGTGTTTATATTTTTATGGTTTAATTATATATTTTATTATTCTGGTTTTTGTCACATATTTTAACATCATATTTTATAATTTTTACATATTTTACCAATTTGCTAAATGTGCAATGAATTGCTCATGTGTCCTTAAAATATAATATCATGTTGTCCTTAATTTTTGCAAATGACCTCATTTTGTTACCAACATGATGGTAAAATGTGCAAAAATTAAAGAATATGATGATAAAATGCATGAAAAATTGGGTGACAAAGTGAACAAAAAATAAAATATATGATAGTAAAATGAATAAAAAAAAACTTAAATGATAAAATTTGTGAAATGATAATAATTGAGTGAAAAAATATGTAATTAAGTCTATTTTTATTTAATATTTTTTTGAAAAAATAATTTTTAGGTTCCATTACTAATGTGAGGACTGTTAATTAACTATAGTTATGATAAATTTAAGCTAAAGTAGAGGTTAAGATTTTCAGTCAATGGTTAAATGTCAATCTCTTTTGAAGCATAGAGATTGCTAAAATGAATTTTCCTTTAACTAATACCATCGAGACTTAAATTTGATATGCTCCATTGAAGAAAGTCAAAAGAATAATTTGAAAAATAGTTGTTTCATAAATTATATGGACTATACTTCCTCATGTCATAGTATTATTCAAATCATTCTAACCTTTATGCCTCTTATCATTCATCTATGTTACACATAATGATCAACCACAAAAGAAGGAAAGACAACATCAAATTCAAGTCAATCATAGAAAGTATACCATACCTTAAAAGATAATGAACATAAAAATAACAAGTGATTTGAATCTTCATGGTGTGTATTACATAATGTACAATTAGCCTCCTATGAGTCCAAAATAATCTTAACAATTTAGGTTGACAACCTACCTAGTGGCAAACACCAAGAAAATGTTAGTGCCTCTTAAGAGGGCTCAAACACTCTAAAAACTTACAACCCCCCTCCCTCCCCCCCTCCAAATACTTCAAGACTAAAAGAAATAGATGTTAATAAATTTTATTATTTAAGGTGAAATTGCTCTTCCTACACAAATAAGTTTCTCCTCCACCTCCATTCCCAATTTCACTCTCTATTTACCTACTCACCCATGTTAGCTATAAAAACATCTTAATTTGTTTTTAGAAATGAGATATAACCAAGGAAAATGATTCTTTATGGCTATAGTTTCTTATTCATTTATCATACTAAAATCTTACTTAAGACCTAGTTTTCACCTTTCTAGCAAAATTCGAAGAGAAACAATTAAGAGGAATTCTATCATCCCCTTTAATATAAAAGTTAGAGGTGTTCATGGATCGATTTAGATCAATTTTGAGCCAAAAAGTCATTAAATTTAAAGATTAAACAATATACAACTTGGTTTTGTTTGGATTGTTTTCTTAAAATAACTTAATTCATTTAAATCAAATGAGATGGGATTTAGATTGTAATAGATTAATTAAATTTTACTAACATGTCATTACATAATTGTATTACACCCAAGAGCATATTACAATCCAATATTTTTTTTATTGCGAAGTCAAATAGAACTTGTTTTAGTATACAATCACATTAATAAAAAATATATAAACATTATTGGTAGAGGGTTGAGAGAGGGCATAGAGAGAAGGCTTTAAGCTTCATGGATCAAGGGATTGCTTGAAGATTTATCTCCAAAGGGCTCCATAAGTTAACATGTTCAATGCCTTGATGGAAGGATGGGCAAGGCTCATGAATTGGAACCAAATTGAGGAGGTAGATTATCTCACGATCATGAAACAATATCATGCTTGTGACCCACTTTAATTGGAGCTAAATTGGAAAAATAGAACATTTCACGCCTATAAACCAAATCTCAAGCTTGTAACCTTTACTAGTTGGCTGAAAACACTATTTTTTGAATCTTTTTTAGCACGTTTCCTAGTCTTAATGATGTAATTGGATTTGTTTTACACTTGCTAAAGCTCATTAAGACCTAGCTTAATATATATGACTATAATAATCATTCTTAAACCTTCGTTAATGTTTTTTTTACATAATTGAAATCAAATTAAACTTTATGCTTAGTAAGAGCTTGAGTGTTTCTCTAGTTTTTCAATGAAACTATGATTCCTATCTAAGATTTTAAATCCTTAGTGGTGAATACTTCTCAACTGATCAATTATCTTTAATCGATGTCATTGTTTTTCATCTCTATATCTCAATTTTTTTTAGTGATTGATTTTTTTTTAATGGAATTCTTAAAATTGATTTATAAAACAATTAAATATAAGCAACCTATGACTCGATCTACATCATTTATTATGAAAACAAAGGTCAAATCAATATTATGCAATTTTAACAATTTAACTTCAAAAAATTAGGTAGTGCATCACCAATTATAGTTTTGCATAACCGTTAAATTATAGGTACTACTAAACTAATATAGGTGCAAACATCATTGATATAGATATTGAATTACCGGTATTGCATAACCACTAAATTGATATAGGTAAAATATAATGCGAGTACACATGAAATGAAATGCAATGTAATAATTTATATATGTTTTCATATGGGATGCGATAGTGAGAGTGTATATTTTTTAAAAATTAAAGACTTAGTACATGTAGGAATAAAAAAGGAGATGAGGTGTGTAGGGATCTGAGGCAAAAGGTTCCAGAGAGATATTAGAGGCGGCAACGAAGGTGTACGCGAAGAAACGAGATGGGTTTGAGAAGGTTCATGTGTTGTAGGCTATGCAAATGATTGAGACAACGAACGTGAAATAAATCACAACAATGTCATTGCGTTATTTTCTATAACAAAATGATTACCAATCAATGTAAAAACCTCGTTATAAAATGTTTTTTTTTTCACTAGTGTTCATACCCTATAACAAAATCAAATCATGTTTTGTTGTAATTTTATACAAGGAAAACATATTTTTGTGAAAAGATTTTTTTGTTAAAAAACTAAAAAGTTAGGGGTGTGAACTTTACATGATGGGAGTGAACATAACAATTCCCCTCCTTATCGAGTAGAAAACGCCACTTCTACTTTGTTGGAAATGCTTATTGGACTCATGTAGTGGATGTAGGCTAGCTTTGTGTTTATCATTTTTGTTTGTGCTATAAGTGTTTGTGGTTCAATTAGAATTTATTTTTTAGATACAAAATTGTCCAATTCAAATATAAAAAAATTATTATAATTTGATTTAAATCATCTTATTATTATTTTGATTTTGATCTTTTAGTATCTAAGTATTTTATGGTCATTTCACATTAATGATTTGATCAATATTTAATTTTCTTTAATCAATTTTGCAATTAGAAACAATTCGTTAGATTGGATTTTCAACACTTGTACTTTCTGAATGTATAGTTTTGAACGTTAGTGCGTGTATAAGTGACAACATCGTATGCTTCCACTAAGCTATGTCTATCTGACTAGATGATCCTAAAAATATCACGAATCCTAATCCATTCATTGAAATTTGAAACAACTTTTTCAAGTATCACCAATCATGCATGCCCTTTTTACAAAGTAGAGAAACATCTATCTATCTATCCACAATGCATTATCATGCAACTAAAGTTAATGTCACGTAGAATTAGGTCATGCATGGTTTCAGCTGCACTTTATTAAATCAGAGTGGACGAGACCCACCCACCTTAAAGAGGGTCAGCTTTCTAACTTGGATTGATTCACAGAAGGAAAAACTTATCGCCTTTTTTTCCATCCATGAAATTGTATATAAGTGCCACGGCAATAAGAGCCATGAACGCGGGCAGATGATTGAAGGGATCTAAAAATATTTGAAATAATAATGTGAGAAAAAAATATTTTTTAATAATTTAATTTTATCAACTTTTTCAAAAGTCCTTCAATTATTAATTTTAACTTATTCAAAACATTAAAGTTAACGATTTTAATTTTTTCTAAAAATTTAATGTTTATTTGCATTTATATGTATTTTTATTAGAAAAAATATTTTATATGTATATTTTTTTATGAAACAATAAGTTTAAATATGTATTTGTCTCTTTAAATTTAAGTATTATTATTTTTTATCTTCTAAATTTAAATTTATTTTTTTAATCTCTTAATTTTAAAAACTATTTTTTTAAAATATATAATTTGTGACAAATTTTTAAATGCCCCTATCTAATGTTTCATCCTCGGTCCATAAAATATTAGGATCGATCCTGCATGAATCTGTCAATATTTTAACTTTAATTTTATCAAGGCTTTTTTGGATATAATTAGGGAAGATGTATGCTCTATGAAGGAGGAATTTCATTGAAAGAGTTTACCATCTTTGTGACATTAATCCCTAAAATAAATTGCTCTTAGAAAATCAATTTTTTTTTACTAATCTCTTTATTAAGATGTGTTGGAGATTCCATCTAATCAAATTAGTTTGTACATAAACGGTGAATTTTTACCTTAAAAATTAATTTTGTATAACTAAATTAAGGTTAAACTCAAATTTTAAAAAAACATTAATTTTATCCTAACAATTATTGTTGCTTCATACTCAAAATATCTCGTACGTGAATATACTAACCACCCTACCACTAGAACACTGTATATATGAAATGAGTTTAATATAAATTCATTTAAAGATATAAAATTCTTCCAATATTTATTGCATTTCTTTTTCATTTACAAGATTGAGTTCAAGACCTTATTTAAAAGGGGGAAAAAAAATCCTTATCACATTTCTTTAACATAATAAAGAATGAACCTAAATTTTTATGCATATTTTTTAATTTCTTCACTACTAACCCTAATAGATTAATTACTTACTACAAAAACCAACAAGTATTAATTAATTTACTAATCTTACGTCCAGCTTTTAAAACCGAAATAAATTGGCCATTGAACCGTCAAATTGAATATAAATCAGTCTAAACGGACAAATTGGCCATGATTTGTCCAGTAACCACTCAAGTTTTGTTTTGTCCCACCGTGTGAAAGTTTATTTAGTGAGCTTCAAACATTGGTTATATGGCCTACGGAGACCAATGTTCCAACAGTTATGCCCGTAGGTGATTTCGTTATTACTTCGTTTCTTTGTATTTGTCTTTCTAGAAGATTTATTTTTATTTTTATTTATGTATCATTTTATAATTTTGTGTTAATACTTATTGCTGTTTCTTACATTTATTGTTTGTTTCTTTGCTTTCATCAAATCTCAAAATGTTTTATACATTTATCGTGAAATTACGGATAAACTCCCATGTACAAGAACTGGACCGTTTTATTTGATCTGTGTTTTTTTTTTAAATAAAGGTTTTATTTTCTCATTAATCATTGATGACAGAAAATAATAATGGAGAAAACGTCAGTGTGATAAATGAGAAAGAAATGAAAAATAAGAGAGGTAATAGAGATAAGTGATAAAGAATGTAATAAGAACTTAAAATTTTAGTTTTAGTATAAGCGAAAATATTAACTAGTTTTTTAATCGGTGTAATGCATAGATAAATATTTATTTT
>JAMLFT010009528.1:0-12634 GCA_026544285.1 Pachyrhizus erosus | reverse complement strand
GAGTCATCTAACCATAAATTAATATATATATATATATATATTAAATTGGTTGACTTTATAATATTTTTAAAAGTTATATTTATTATAATTTTTAATTTGTTGATAATATAAAAAATTATATTAATGGAAATTAAACTTATATTTAGAAAGATTTATAAAAAAAATTGCTTATATTTAAAAAAAAATCTCAAGAATCAACCTAAATAAAGAAAATATTATTTTGGATTCATGGGTAGAAGGTTGGTAGGTAAACGAGAGGTTTCAAATACAATATACTATTGCAAAAAATAAAAGGTTCAAGGTGGTAGACATATGTAGTAAACACATCAAGAGGTGGACTTGGATTTAAGATTAGAGAATACCTCTATTTCAATAGTAGTAGAGCTTCTAAAAAGTTAAAGAAAGTAGTGAGTAAAGTAATAACAAAAGATGAAATGGATAAATGTGTGCGGAAGGAATAAAATTCTAGCCAATACTCATATAAAATAACATATAAGACAATTATGGTCAATAAAAAGAAAGTGAAAGATGAATTCTTTAAGAAGATGTAAGCGAAAGGAGTATCTTTGAAAGTATAATTTTTTGCTTAGATGATAGTACAAGGTAACATAGTAAATCAGATGCAATGCATCAAAAAGGATGCAAAGAAGGAAGAGGAATCACATAAGGTATGAAATGAAGTGTTGAGATGGTGGAGTTTTAGTTTTGTATCTATGGTAAAGAGAGAATTTTTTTTCTAGTAGAAAGGTTTTATTAATAATGGAAGGCACACCAAATGAAGGTGTTTAGTGGTGTGGTATACAGTAGCATGTGCAATTTGGTTGATAGAGAATTCACTCACATTTACATTACAACAAGGAAAGAAGCGTAAGAGATGACAAAAATGGTAAAACTTCATTCTTGGGAATGGAATAAGGCATTAGGGATTTACATATTTCCTATTAAGTTGGATGTTAATCCCCAAGGCATGCCTTTGGATTTTATTGGTATGAAGGAACATGATGGAGGGGTGCTTACATTTTGAAGAAGGCGTTGTAAATAAATAGGTAAAGATGATAAAAGGAGAAGGAAAAAAAAGTGAAAAGAGAAATGTTTGGGTGAAAGGTATGTATGAAGGAATGAGTTTGAAAATACAGATGTATAAAGATAAAGGCACAAAAGGCAATAAAATAAGATGCAAGTTCTTTTACTATAAGAGAAAAATATGTGTTCAAATCATGCATATTGTATAATTAGTCTTGGTTACTAATATACCTTTCGTAACTTAGCATGTAACATATCTCATGTTGCCTAAACAATTATTTTTAATAAAGATTATTGCTTATAAAAAATGCAATAAAAAATATTCAAGAGTAATAAATTATTTTCATAAAATAAAACTCTTCTAAATGTCCTTTGAAATGTTGATGAGGATGTGACTAAGTCTTATAATGATAATTGTCTTTCTTTGAAGGCTAAAAATCAAGCATTGTATGATTGTTAGGCTATTATAACTCTTGTAACATTTCATGTAATTAACTTATGCAATAATTAGAAACAAACATTTTTGCATATATCTTTTTTTAGTATTTAGTTAAAAAAATAATGATCAAGCAACAATCTTCCTATTCAAAAAAGAAAACAAAATAAAGAAAAAGAAATAAGTCAAGATGGCATAATACATATAGAAAAACAAAATCAAGGATTAAGCAAATGAAGCCTAGATGATGGACTCACTTTCATATTCAATTAAGATAATCTTTTTCATTAATTAGAGCTTTTTGTGTAGATTCCTAGTCAAATCAACTAATATAATTTTACTTTTATACATTTAATAAATAAATAATTGAAAATGTTTTGTAAATGAATATTTCACTCAGTTAGTATAAACAACAAAAAAAAAATTGAACACAACAAATTTTATACTATTCACCTTTACCATTGATACTATGTTCAATTCTTGACAAACCACCAAGTTTCGCTATATTAAAAAAATACAAGTATTCTTTTACCAGATTACTTCTACCTCTACAACAAGTAGTATTTTTACTAGCCTTTTCAAATTACATTAATTAAGTAGTATTTCTCAAACCATTTCTAGTTCAACCTCTCAAGTTCAAAAATAAGAGTTTAGGTAATTCTCTAGCATGTCTATATCAAATAGATATAAATAAGATGTAAAATTCTAACTCTCATATATACAAAGTGTTTGAGAGTTTTTACAAAGGAAGAAATTACAAAATTCAAAAGACTTAAAGAAAATTTCTTTTGATGCTACAGGATAACGTGATGAGTATTTTCTCTAATTATTACATGTCTTGAGTCTTCTTATTTTTATAGACAATGTCTTCAAAGTATTTATTGTCTCATAACGATTTTCATTTCAGTTTATTGGTGAGGAGTCTGAATCAACCTTAACTGCTACATTAATTATTTTTTACCAACTAGTTACATAATCTTCTAATAAAGCAGCCTATTTATCTCCTTTTATGGGCTTTTATCACGCTTTAGTAGTCAAATCCAAATTGTGTGTTGTGCACATTCTAATCATAGTAGGTTGCGACTTTATAGATAATTAGAAATTTTCTTTAATAGGCTTTAGGATTATTTCTTCCTTACACTTCGAAAGATTCTCTACAACTCAACAAAAAACATTCTTATGTAATAATTGTAAATGAAATAAATATTCAAACTAGTCAAAGTAATAAATGAACAAATAATGCAAAAATAGATGATACAAATGATAATATCTTCAAACGATGGACATATAATCTATTTAAGTGAACTTTAGACAAATTTTCCATTTGGCTCAAAGGATAAAACTTTTGTTTGTTTGTAATATCAAAATATTTTTTGGGGCCTGATTCATCTTATGATCTAACACAATATAAAAAGACTGATACACTTTTAAGTCAAATTAAATACCACAAACATAAGGATTAAGACTATCACCACTATTGTTTGAGGATTGATTTATTGTGTCGTTCTTTTTATAAAGGTGATAAAAAAATTTAAAGTAAATGAACATGTCTATATTTTTTTAAAAAATATAGGTATGAATTCTAATTTTTGAATTTGAATTAAATTCTAGTTTTTCTAACTTGATTTCATTTGAGTTTACTTCATTAAAATTCTATTTTCATCTAACTTGAAAATCATAGTAAAAGTTTTAATTTGAATTAAATTTGAGTTTTTCTAACATGATGTTATTATGGTTTGATTTGGGTTTATTTCATAAAAAATTATGTTTGCATGCATTTAAAAGTTTGAATTGATTATGATTAAATTTATTTGATTTATTATAATAAACAACTCACATTAAGTCAAATAGTTTGTTTTATCTTTTTTAATTTTTTTATACTTTTGATTTAGAGTTTTTTTTTATAATTTTCATTATTATTTTAATTTAATCATCAAGATAAAAATTCAAACTTAACGCTTCATGTTCTAATTAATAAGATCTTATTATTAATATCAATTCACTAACTAATTTTTTTAATACTTAATTTAGTTGGTTGAATTTTCATTGTTTCCTTTGCATTAAGAAATGCAACAATGATAAAAAAAAATTATTTTTGGTCCTATAAACACCCCTTACGGCCTCACTCATTTACTAATTCTCTTCTTTTTTGTGTGTGTATGAAAGTTATAACTTGCAACTAATGACAACATATCATTTATATGAACATTGAATTTGTGATATGGTTTGCATTCAAACTCTTTTTCTTTTGCTTAGTTTCTTAAGGTCTTGGGCAATTAACAAATGGTACATAAATTGAGACTTTCAAGCAATGATCCACATACTACAAAATTAAGAACATATGTATAGTATGAGTCCTTTGAAAAATCATGTGGAAGGTGTTTAATTGTCTTGATATCATTATTTTCTATTATGTTGTTGCTTTTTAATGTTTGGTGACTTTTTTGTTTTCCTTGTCCATCACACATGACCCCTTGATCTCTCTCTAAAATTATAAAAATATATGTATGACACTTTTAAATAATAATCGTGTTAGAAACATTATAAGTGCAGACCATTTAAGTAAACTTGATGAATCTAATAAACTTGACAAAACCTATTAGTTTATGTTGGTCATTTTATTTTTGGTTCTTTAACCTAAACTAACCAAATTAAATTAGCATGGTTTAGTTTGGGTAATGCATTTATACTTCAATGCTAGTTGTGAGCATTATATGACTTGATAAGACAATAACATTTCATGGAGGTAGTGTGGTGAATGTTGTAATATGTTGATAATACATTTCTCTCTTTCTTATTTTGTTTTTTAGTACTACTTATATTCAATCTTTGTATTTCATTTTAAAGAGTACAATTTATTCAATTTATAATTTCAATATTTACTTTCCCTTTTCAATTTTCTAGCACAAAACTAGATTTGGAATGTCATTAAATTTATTATGTTTTTTGAATTTTTTTAATAGGATTTTGGAAATGATAGCTAATGATAGAAAAAATATGTGAACTCAACTCAGTCTAATCCAAATATTTTTTTATTGATTCTAGTAACTAAACATGATTCAATATAATTCATGTAGACTCTTAAGAAAACCTTAACTATGGATATTGTACCCTTTAGATTTTAGGTCAAGCTATATGTCAATAATGTACTCATTATACATTTTTTTTAACTTTATTCGCCTATTAAGCTTTAGGATGAATCGTTGTGTACCCTCCTTGATTTTTGGTTGAGTTATATATGTCTTAGATTCACAATTATAATTTGACTTATCACCATATGTTAGGTGCATTTTCTAATGTCTGTTACGAACTTGGTCTATGAGCAACTACACTAATCGTTATTGTAGAAATATAAAAGCACAAACAAAATTTGACTTATTATAGTAGAAATTAGGTTAGAGAGGTAAAAGAAGTTCTTAAGCAAATGAATAATAATAAAGTTGTAGGTCTTGATAACATTCCTATTAACATTTGAAAGTGTAGGTTAATAAGGTATCATTTGACTTACTAGGTTATTTAATGAGATTTTGAGATCTAAGGAAATACAAGACGAGTAAAGGAAGAGTACTTTAGTTCCTATGTTTAAGAATAAAGGAAATATTCATGATTGTGTAAATTGCATAGGAATAAAACTTATGTCAAGTTAGGAAATTATTAGAGAAGGCATGAAGCATATATTAAGAGAGAAAAACTAGGATTGCAAAGCAATTTAGTATTTTGCCAAAAATATCTATAGTAGAAATCATTTATTTTTTATGAAGATTAATGAAAAGGTATCAAAGCAAAGAAAAAAAAACACTTACCTATGATTTTTATTTACTTAGAAAAAGCATTTGATTGAGTGACAAAAGATATATTGTGATAGACTTTAGAGAAGTAAGATGTTTTTTGCGAGTTATATTTGAGTTATACAAAACATAAATGTTAGGATAACAACATGTTAGAACACCAAGAGATCAAACTATAAACTTTCTTATAAGGATAGGATTAGATCAAGGCCAAACCTTGATTCCTTACTTGTTTAATCTTGTTTTGTATGTTTACCTGGTATAGACAAAAGATTGTCCTTAACTACTTGTTTGTTGTTATGTGTATGATATAATTTTGATTAATGAATCAAGGAATAAGTTAATGCTAAACTTGAGCTTTGGAGATAGACTTTTGACTCAAAAGGTAAAGAACTATAGTTAATTACTTCATACTCGTTCCAAGTTTGAAGTACCATTTGTATAAATAAGAATCCCTCGTCACCCACCTGTGTCGGTTTCGGGTACAGGTACTCATTTGTTGAAACAAAATGAAAAAATTTATAGAGATAAAAGAGAAAATATAGGAAAAAGAAAACGGGCATCCTGCTTTTCTATGTTATATAGACTTGTATGTTACTATTGAAAGTGAGGAATTTTTCGCAATGGGCGAAAGCCTAACGGAGCAATGCCGCGTGAAGGGTTCTTACTTGAGTAAGAGTAAAACAAAATATATGTTTTACAATTTTAGCAAAAAAAAAAAAAGAGAAGAATGATTTGAAAGTCAAAATGGGAGAAATATATAAGTTTAAATATATGATATTGATATTACAAAATAATAGGAAAAATAATCAAGATGTCACACATAAGATATGTAAGAGAAAAAAATGTTAAACATTTGTATCTAAGTAACACTGGGGTAGTAAATGTTAAGCTTTAAGGACAATAAGAGAAAAAATGGAAGTAATAAAAATGAGAATGTTACAATATATGTGTGACTACATAAGAAAGGACAAAATACAAAATGTTTGTTTATAAAGAGGTATTAATGTGTACAGGTTGAGAAAAAGATGACAAAAAATTGTTTAAGGTGATTTAGATATGCGTAAAGAAGGTCACTAAAAGTACTAGTGAGAAAAATAGATTGCATGAGTTTTTAACCCTATGAAAAGAGAAAGAAAGATGAAGGAAAACAATGGATGAAATTTTTAAGAAAAATCTTACGGTGAACAATATCTTTGAGAATTTGGTTTTTTAATTGAACTCAATAGTATCATGTATGTATGTAAGCAACATTATCCATTGGATAAGATTTTAGTTATGGTTATTGTTGTTTTTCCTTTTAAATATTGTTACACAAAAATTATATAAATACAACCTTAATTATTGGGATAAGACATCCTTTTTTGCTAGGTTAAGATTTCTTAGCTAAAGTTAATTAGTAAGAAATCCAAAAATTGTAAGGTGTGATATTAACTTTTCTTTTTCTTACTATCACATTCATGAAAAAATAAAGATGAATTAGTTTTATATTAATAATTGTTAACTTAAAAAATATACAGTTTAGATTTAGGATCTTAATTTTATTTTATTTTTAAATTATAAGTTGATTATTTATAAAAAATAATGTATTAATAGAATTTTATTTTCTTAAACAAATTCACTCGACTAAAGTCAATTAAGTGGAAAGTGAATTTGATGTTAATTTAAAGATTTCATAATGTAAAGGAATTACAATTCCTCTCACAAAAAGATAGAAAGGGAAATAAAATATTCTTGTAAGTTTTATATTTTTCTCACTATTATATTTATATGAAGCTAAAGTATAAAAAGATAGAAAGGGAAATAAAATATTCTTGTAAATTTTATATTTTTCTCACTTTATTATAATTATATAAAGCTAAACTATTAGTTGGTTCTTATGTTTGTCTTTATGTTAAGGTTTCCTCTATATGAAAAAAAAATTGTAAATTTTAGTTACTACATTATTTTTTTGTAACAATTTATCAAGCACCGTCAAAAAGTTTTTTTAAACAATTTTATACTAACCGTATTAGCAACAATGACCAAAACTTTGAAATATATATATATACTCATGTTAGAGACTAAATTTACTATTTTATCATGTAGTCCTAAAACTTAGAAGACTAAATTACTCTTTTAGTCCATCTCTTTATTTAATTTGTTTAACTTAATTCTTTTAATATTAAAAATAATAATTTCTTAATTTTTAAAATCAAATCAATATTATTATTTTTTTCTAATTGACACTAATGACTTTAACTATTAAAAAATATGCAAACGATATATGTCTCTAAAAGTTAATGTAATTAGTGTCATTAGATAGACAAAATAACGTTGACTTAATTTTTAAAATTAAAAAATCAAATTAATTTTTTTAATAATAAAGTAACTAAATTGAATAAATTAAATAAAAAGAGATTAAAATAATAATCTAACTAACTTTTTTTTAGATTATACAACCAACTTAAAATAGAGAGATAACTACAGAACCTAAACAAATTGTAATCATTATATAAATTTTAGACTAAATGAATTTTATTAGATATAAATAAAATAACATTTTATTCGAAACCTTCAATACTTAAAAACCACATTCAACAAACTTAAAATCTTACTTAAAAATAATAGAACGATATAATAAATTGTTCAATCATCCTCTAAGCAATCCAAAATGATTAATTAGTCATGCATTGATTGTGGCTTATTGCTTGGTAACAAAATTTAACTCTTGAAAGAGGTTCCTCAAACAAAGTAATGGCCTTTTGCTTGCTAACAAAATTTTATGGCCAAGAAAAGAAGATAAGGTATCTACCCTTAAATTCCCTTTCAAAAACAACAAACATGTTTGAAGACTCTTCAATCATTCTCATTATTCTCATATATATATGTTGAGAATATCCTTGTGATGGCTCCTACTTTCTGTTTTAAATTTCCTTATTTGTCACATATTCATAAATCTATAGAAAAGAACCACCAAAATTGTTGACAACCATTTTTGGATGTATTAAGGAGATTGTGGTCCTTTAGATAGCTCCCACCAATTATCCATATCTTCTTCCACTTACACAAAGCCATATATGGTGGTCTCAAATGTAGCTACCAACTTTGATAGCTAGTTCATTTTTTCTTGTTTTTGTTTAGGTAGTAATAGATTTTTATGAATCTATCCCATCATACTCATTTTCATTATTGTAAAATTAAATTTCAGCATGACTTTTTATGGACATGTCAATTATACATGTCAAAACACTTCCCACTTCAAGTATAAATTACTTTCTGCTTGTAGGGCTGCTCATACCTATATTAATTTTAACTTCTTTAGTTAAACATGCACGTTAAACTTGGACCATGAATATATATTAAAATTGGTAGGATCCAATAATGTATCTTCTATAGGAAGTCCAGCATGGTAGGATACTAGAATTATTAGAAGCCACAAATTTTTATTTTAAATGTTTAATATAATTATATAATTTAAATTTAAGATCATTAATTAAGTTAAAATAATTTCATGTGTCAAATTGGTAATATCTTGACTTCGATTTTTGCATATAACTTTTTAGATTTAAATACTAAATTAGTTTAAAATAAGTGTCTTTTTTTATTTTGGTTTTTAATTTTTTAATTTAATCATTTAAATATTATTATTTTTTATTTTAATTTTTGTCATCAAATAAATTTTTTATATTTTTGTGTATATTATTCATTAAATATTACAGTTTAACAACTTTTACAGGAGTATATTAGACACTTATGTATAATATATGACTATCTTATCATATTTTTAATGATGTGAAAAATTATTAGATAGTTAAAATTGTTATTATAATATTATTTAATATTATTATTTGATAGTAAAAATTAAAAAAAATTTAAGATTTTTTTTAGGACATTTAAGTCATCTTTCTATACTTAATCGTTTGTGATTGTAAGCTTCGTTAAAAGCTTTTATTACTCGTGTGATCTATTTTGTTGGAACGAAGCTTATTAAGAGATTTAAATTTGAAAATACCCTGCACTCAATCCGGACATTTTTTAATAGTACATAAACACTAGCTAGAACCAATTTGAAATTACAATTTTGCACGTTAATGCAAGTTAATTGGGACATTTAAGTCCTGAATTTTGTAAGGTTTTCTCCTTTACAGTAGATTTTTTTTTTATACCTAAAATTTAGGAATTGGTAATCACATTCCAGTCCAAAACAGCAAAAGTCTCAAGACTTGACTAAAATTAGCAGCTTAACATATGCATTCTTGAAACCTTCAAGGTATATATTCCCACTGTCTGCCCTTTTTTAATTCCTCTTTCAAAACTCGAATTTCTCTTAAGATATGAACATTAGGGTTACAAATGTAAATAATGTCTGCCCCAAAAAAACACAGAAACTATATACACGAGGAGCTGGGGGGTATTTTATGAGTTTAAGTTATGTATATTATCAATATAAAATATTTAAAAAAATCATTTAATAAAAATCATATTGATAAATAGAATAATGTGATAAAGTAATTAAATCTTATTAGATGTTTGTGTAAAATTTACATCGACAGTATATACAAATTAAACTCTTTCTTTTTACACATGCAAGTTGGGAAGTGAATTACTTTTCTTTTCATTTATTTAAAAGAATAAAAGATTTTTATTTTATTTAACAGCTAGTAGTTGGATACAAGGATAAGAAAGGATCCCTAAGCCCAACACTCAATCATTGAATAATAAGCATTTGAAGAGGGTGTGTGTTGGGACCGGGACCTGCCTGCTAGAAAAATGAGATTTCAGATTTGTACCAGAAAGGAGCCACAAATTTTTACAAGTATTGAACTATTTCTATAATCATAGTTAGTTAATCAGTTACATATTACTTTTTGGAAAACTGTTTTTGTTAGTTACAGTATAACTGTTTTTAGATATGTAAAATTATAACATATGAACATGGAATCTAATTCAGACATTTCACACTAATGTCCAAAATATAGCACAGTGAGACAATAAATATATATGCAGCACCTTAAACTAGATGTAAATATATCACAGAATCAAAATCAACTTTAAGGAAATATAGTTGTACAATTATTGTCAATCTTAGCTTTAGCCAAATTTTAAGTTATTGATTTAACCAATATCAGAGCAATTTCAAGGTAGATATTACCCCTGAAATTTGATTTGCTACCCAATTCCTTAAGCTAGATTGAACTTTGAAAACGGACCAAAAGTATATTCAGGGCTACTCCTCCATTATGAAAATTGCGCAGTTCCATTATTTGAACATCAAATAATTGATATCATATATAATTATCTTTACTTCTCACTTCTTTTTATTTTTTATATATACATATTTACAAATTGTTCCCCCAAAATCAAGAGATAACAAAAGTTATCCCACTTTAGTTCTTGAAAATGAACAATTTCCAAACTGCAAGAAAATCTTCTTATGTTCACAAACATCCTAGTGCACAAACACGTAGTGAAGGTATATATTACAAAATTTGAGCAAGTCAAACAAAATTTACATGGACATGAAGTATGGTGATCCTATACAACAAAAGTAATTAACTAATTTTCTTTTTGGATTTCTCTTAAGTATTTATTTTTCAGAAACAATCCTATTTGAAGCAGACTAGACACTAAATATAAATATATCTCTTTCAACTTTTTGAACTATGGTTCGTCACATTTTGAGAGACTGGCTCCTTTCACTAAAATAACAAGAATAACTAATCGTAAAAGACTCACCATTTGATACCAATTTCCCAACAACACCTTAAAATTGAACCCAAAAAAAATATGGTACAGCTTCTGTTATCTTCGCCCTGAAGTGCCAACCTCACTAGTTGAGTAAAACCGAGAACCAAGAACAGAACAAGTTGGTGACCTAGGAACAGTGCATAGACCCTCTAGCATTTGGACAACTTTGGTCATGGAAGGCCTAAGTGACATTTCTTCCTGTATGCACTATAATGAAACTTCGACAGCAGTGTAATAATGCAACTTTGGTCAAAGACCCTCTAGCATTTGGACAACCTTTGAGTCAAGAATTTCTCTCATCTTCCCCTTCTCCGTCATCTTAAAAGCAAAAGATGGCAAATTGGATTTCTCTGATGTTTCACTAGGATCATAGCTTTTTCTCAACCCAATGATCTCTAGCAACACCATGCCATAGCTATAAACATCACTTTTCTCGGATATCGCACAGTTTGTGATCCACTCAGGAGCAAGGTACCCTCTGTTGTCTTAAGTGTTGTGAAAACATGGCTTGGTTCGCGTGTCTTGAGCTTAGCCAGAGAAAACTCAGAAACCTTGACTAGGAAGTTATCATCTAGAAGCACATTTTCTGGCTTGATGTCACAAAGAATAATCTTGGAACCACAATCTTCGTGGAGGCAAGCAAGTCCTTTTGCTTTTCCAAGTGCTATGTTATAACCTGTATCCCAATCCAACACAAATTTCTGTTTGTGCTTGTTGAATATCCATTTATCCAATGAACCAATGGCCATGTACTCATAAGCAAGAAGTCTATGGGACCCTTCAGCACAGAACCCTTTAAGCCTTACCAAATGGTAGTGATGAATGCTCCCTTTAATGCTTACTTCAACCCTGAACTCTTTCTTCCCTTGGCCAATTCCTTCCAACTTCTTCACAGCTAGTTTTGTTCCATCTGGTAGAACTTCTTTATATACAGAGCTAAAACCCCCTTCTCCTAGCTTCAAAGAGAAGTTACTTGTTGCAGTTTCTAGATCGTTGTAGCTGTAACGGATTGGCATGCTGGTTAAACTCTCCAAGAAATTGTCATCTGAATTCTCTTCAGGAGACTCAGGCAGATCTTCCATTTCCCTGAAGCATCTATGTGCCACAAAGAGCATACCAGAAATGACAAACAATATTAGTATGACAATGATCACAACTATTGTCTGCATTTTGCTGCTTCCTCCGTCTCTAGTGTCTTTATAACTAGTGACCACTTTTAATGTAAGAGACAAAACCAGAATCTTCCACAGATTTCTGAAAGCTTCCAAACCTTTCCAACAGGAAACAGTTCCTTGAGTTGTTGTGAAAGAACATAGCAAGACATGAGCAATTTGTAATGCAAGAGGTTTTGCAACCAATCAAATCGGTATTTGAAGAGGGTGGAGCAAACCCAAGTGCAAAGTAAGTGAGTCCATCATCAGCTTTGCGGAGCTCAATGGTGCCTTCTGAGTTGCAAGGAAACACAAACCCGGGTTTGCAATTAGGACTGGAGCCAAGAACATAAGGGCAGGTGCACTTTTTTTCACCAGTGCATATGTTATAGGGATTACATGGTTCGGGGGTACTGCAAGAATCTTGTAGTATTCGTGTTAGTGAAGCAACAATTGACCCTGCTCTTTGGAGATTAGAGAATGTGATGAAGCCATCACTTCCTAAA
>JAMLFT010009527.1:0-12634 GCA_026544285.1 Pachyrhizus erosus | reverse complement strand
GATTTTAATAAAATAATATGTGAATGCTTTTAGTTAAAATTAAATTTCTTAATCTGATGTTTGCTATATAATTCAATTTATTTATAAAAAAAAATTATGTTATGAAAGTAACGTGAAATTTAAATTTATAATTGTACCAAAAAATAAACAATTTTATATCTTCTATTAGTTTTATTAATCAATAAGTTTTTTATTACAAAAAATTAATTGATTTTAAATTTAATTTTAATAATAATAAAAATTAATAAAATTATTAATAATTTTTATATATTTTTCCAAAATTTATTTTTCTTAACTCGGCCTTACATCGCACAAGTATTCATTCTAATAAAATTAAAAATCAAAACTTAAAAACTTATGCAAAATACTCAAACTCACTCATAATCCAACCGTATTTAACAGCTAATTGCTTTTTTTTTAATGTTAGGACTGACGACCAATTACAAGCATGTTTGATTGCGGTTTTGTTTCACAATTTGTTAAAAACTAAATATATTATTTTATCAGAAAAAAATACTATTGTATGAAGTTAAAAGCTCAATCAAACAGCCAATTTAAAAACTCAATATGAAATTAAATTTTGCAACTTCAATCAAACAGCCAATTTAGGGCGAATGGTTAACTCAATCAAAACATTGCTTTGGGAAAAAAATGGTCCTGACCAATAAACACCAAACCGAATTTGGTTTAATTGTGTAAAGGCAAATTCAAATACAGCATTTGAACCCCAAAAAAAATTCAAATAAAGCAGATAAGGGTTTACATGGAAAGACCAAAATGTATTATGTAACATGTGTGCTCCTCTATACAATGTCTTCAAGTAAATTGCCTCTAAATGTCAAATAATTTGAAGAACATCCTTGCAAGTTACAAAAATGCCTCCAGCTCATTTGCTCAGAAGTTTTCTATTTTATTTTATAATAATATAATGATATACAAATTATACTAAACTAGAAAAAAAATTAAAAAATGGCTCAATGGACAAATGTCTACTGTGGTTTGCTAACTGCAATTGCTCGGAGCAAAAAAATGCTCCACCTAATTCATAAATCTCCTACAATTGGGGGCTTTGCAAAGGCAGGGAACTTTCAATTCATCCCGCTCATCTGGATCGAACAAGTAATCATACCTGTTGCAAAAATCAGAGAAAAATATTAGTTCATGTCAGACTAATCAATTTTTTCGTGCTTATGCAAGATATATATGCCACTTGCATATGTGAGCACGCATAAAAAAAATATGCAAACAAAACAAACCATACGTTAGTTCTTCACCAGCAGAAACATTGGTCTTGGCAATTAGAACAATCCGGCTCCCCTGATCACCCAGACTCATAATCCTTGCATAGCAGTTTGGCATGCACTGAAGCAAGTCAGGGTTTGAACGTCAGTCTCTTTTCTTTTTTTGTATTTGGCCATTGGCCCACTGCAATATATACTTTATATAAAACTACATGGTGTACGATTGTGTTTGAATTATATAATGTTCAAACAATATTCATTATCTAACCACTAAATTTGCCACATTTTTCTTCTCAGTTTTGGCAAAACAGAAGAATTAAAGGACAAAGAAATTTACTACTTCTGTATAAATAAAATCAGATTATGGTCATCTAATAGCTTAATGCAGTTTAAATTTAAAGAATAAAATAAAGGCAAGAGAGCAATACCCATCCCCCAAATGCCCAAAAAAGTGTGAAAGCAACTCTGTGATACATGTCATAACTCAATATAAATAAAGAAAAATAGACAAGGTTCATGAAGTTAAGCAAAGTCCACTTATAACTTACAGAATGATTTATTAAACGTGCTATATTGCCACTGTTTGTCGCATCAACTACCACTTCCTCGCTGATCTTGAACAGCTGCATAATTTATTTTATTTAGTGTTAAGATTAGCAGTAAATGAACTCAAATATAAACAGCATCAGGAACCTGTCAAAACAGGCTTTTGAACTTTCAAATATGCTTCGCCATGTTAACCTAGACAAAAAAGATTGGAAGTATATACAGATACTAAAAACTATGTTAAACAAGATACTCACGTAACAATCTTTGCCTTCTGAACGGTATTTTGCTTCCCTCAGATCAGCAACACTACGCCTTACATGCACACCACGATACTCAACAACCTGCAAACAAACACAACAAGCATGAACTTAATGTCTTCAGAAGAAACTGCAGTAAGGTATTTATCTTAAACATGAGTGACTCCTAAATTAATAAAGTTACCATCTCTCCTTCTTGTATATCTCTACGAGCAAAGAGACCCCAACCATGAATTCCCGATTTTCCGAAGCAAACTCTAAATTTTTCCGTTTTCTGCAAAATCAAAATATTATAATTGAATTTAAATTTTAAAAGAGAGAGAGGGATGATTTAAAATTAAAAAAAAAAAACAACTAAAAATTGAGATGAGAAAATGGAGATATATGATTTACCCGTAAATGGTGAAGACGTTCCTTGAAAGAAGTGAATACTTTAGATTCGTCAGCATCCTATCACAAAGCAGGATTATAAATAAGATAATAAATTGGCCTTTTTTTACAACATATTACAGTCACAACTCAACAAGAATAGGTTGTTCATTTCAAAAGATATATTATATATCATATTAGCCACAAAGTTTACCTTAAAGTGGTTCAACTGAGTTATTGCTCCTAAAGAATGAAGGCTGGGTCCCCTCAGCAAGTGAATTATTGGCACATCAGCCCTCTGGAGACATGGGAGAAAATGTGTTGTAAGAGACCAAATTGAAAAAAATAGATAATGCAAGTAATTACTAATTAGCAAGTTTGCATTAACAGTTAGCATTAATAATGGAATAGCATTGGATTTAATAAAAATATGAGAAGTGGTTGACTATAAATAAAATTAAACATAAAAGACTAAAAGATGAGAGTTAAATGTTCATGAAAGTATGTTTAGAATCATTACTTTATTAGGAGACCTTCGGTACACACGACATCTGGCAGCAGACAGCGACTCAACTATGTCAGTTTCAGTGGTTGAAGTTTCATTAAGCTCTATATTCTTTGACGAAATTAACCTTGACCCCCTGAAGCATCCCTTCTGATTTTGAAGTGAAGTTCTGGGAGAGAAAATCCCCAGGGGGGTGTGTACGACCAGTACTGAATCTGGATTTGGAACCCTGAGATTGATTTAACTTATAAAACCACTTTATTGAAAAAGACGTGGAAATAGCTTTAGATATAATCACAGCACTAGAGCTCAAACCTGTGAATTGCACAATATACTAGCTTCTTTGTTGTTTGAATCCCATTCTTCTCCATGGAATGCAACTGTAAATTTAAACAGTATCAGCACATTTCCCCATCTCTTGCAATCCACATAATTAAATTCAAACAGCCATAGAAGTTACTTATATAGGGTGAAACTATAAAGGTTTCCTCTGCCCTCCACAAAAAAGGCAGAAAACTAGGGTTATGAAAAAACAAATCTAGACAAAACAACAATTTCAGACCAACATATTTACACTAAAAAGACGGACAAAACTTACCTCCATTGTATATCCTGCTCTTGATGCACACATCACATGAAAATAAGTAGCACACTTGCAACAAGTTATACAGGAACCATGGCTCTGTTTACAGATAACACAAGTCTGCAGTCATAGGGACAAGAACCATATATGACTTCAAGAGTATAGCCGAGCAAATTATAAAAGCAAAACAGAAAGAGATAGAGAGAGAGGGAGAGAGCCAAGAATTAAAGAAAAAAACAAAATTGTAGATGGAAGATTATATAGTGCATGTTTGGATTATTGGTTTGGTGTGTAGAATTTACTTTTTTAATAGTCATCCAAAAGTAATTTGAGTTTAATAAAAGAAATTACTAGATTACACCAAAAATGAATTCAGGTGTGTTTTGGTTTCCCAATTAAATAGAATTCATAATAAATCAGGATATAATTGAGGCAATATTTAAAAAAAGTGTTTAAAAAACAAGAGAACCATTTAACCAGCTTTTTACCTTCACAAAGGAATTAGGAGGAATTTTAAGGATTCCCATGGCAGGTTCCATGGCCTCATGGTTTTGGAAAACAACTTGAGGTCGAAACCAAGCACATGTTACATGAACCCACAACATTTCAACATCAGTTGGCTTTAGAGCACCACCTGAGAAGCATGTTTTCCCAATATCGTAAAAACATATTAGCACTTGATCACAACGCTGACCATTAAAGATAAATATAGGAGAAAAAAACAAGGCTTGTGCAAATGGAAAATTCACAAAGTTAGGATTCTACATGACTACAATCAGATTTGGATCAGGTTTAGACTTATAAAAGAAGATTTCTTAACAATTAGAAAATGGATAAAAATGGTAACACTAGAGATTGATGATCCACCAAAGTAAAACAACTTTTTTTAATATTAGAAGGAAGGTCAATTCAATATATGAATGAAAAAGTTCTCCTTTAAGAGTGCTGAATCTTACATTTACTACTTTAAGAAAGAATTTAACATCGTAGGATATACACATAAGAAAAAATAGGGTTCAAAGTGCCAAAATACTAAATGTGACATGCCTTTTACTGGGCAGAGGCAACATTCTCTCTCAACATCAGGAGTTTCACATACTCTACAAACCCAAGAAGTAAGATCCTGAACATTCTTTGCCCCATAGCATTCTTGGTGGACTGCTATTTGGCATCTGCACAATGAACAAGTAAACATATATTAATCTATGTTACTACTTTCAAAGCCTCCTAAATTTGAAATAAAATACTAAACAACCCCAAAATTCTACAACCTAAGAGAAAAGATCATGAAAAATAATGAAAAGACCTGTTACAAATAATAATTTTGTTATCTTCCCAATCTTCAACCCATCTGCAAACAGCACATCTTTCTGTTGTCCATTTTGCATTAACAGGCTCATACTTCTCTGTGACAATAAGGTAAAAGTACAATAATTTTTATATTCAAAAGAAAGCATGTATCTGGTATGTGCCACAAGACCTGGTCAATTAGAAAAAATGGAAGGCTTCAGTATGTAAAAGATTGCATGGAATGCATATTTACCTTGCAAAAAGGCCAATACCTGCTGTTGATCTAACTGCTGGGGTATTCCATCTAGTGGAATGTTTTCTGCAATCTGAAGTAATTATGTTAAGTAAAAAATGAGAAAGAAGTACATCGTGGTAAGAAAAAAAAAGGGCACAATAATAGACACACTCAAAAACACAAGAATGCAGAGACGTTTGGAAATAAATTTGATGAAGGCAGTAATCAAGAAATCCATGTGATAGAACTCATACTACGACTGTTAATTCTAAACCACCCAACACAGTCCGCCAGAAATACTTGGCATCCCTCTAATATAGCAAGAAATATTACATACCCATTTTTCCAATGGTAGCATTGTGCTTTTCACTTTCACACTATGTTTCCATTTTTTGGCTCTGCAACCTGTATGTTTTTCCCATTCACTAAGTGTCTGCTTCCTTGAACCACAAGAGCCACACCTGCACATGACTCTGCAAGAAAAGGCAGTCACAAACTGCTCAATGGAATTATTCAGGGAAGAAATCAAGTGCATTAACCTAAGGTTCTTCTATTTTTCTCAAACTGTTTTCTTTGTATAGAACCAAGTCAGGGTGATAAACAAAACTGTTGAAGGTAATTTCTCTTCTGGAATAATACTGGATAAATGCTAACATAATAGACGACTACAAAATACATAATCTGTAATCTATAATTATTAATAATGGGGATATCCCATCATTTTGGTCTACTCTTTTAGTTGGATGTTTTTATCCTTAATTTTGAATAACTAACTACAATAAATTAATTGGTCATCCCATGTTTTAGTTAACTTCTCTCTTTTCCTCTTTTATTTTTATTTTAAAAAATGGAGAAATAGATGCATTATGCATATGCATTAGCTAGAGGAAAAAAAGAATATACAGAAAGGAACTTCCTTCAGAAATCCCAGGGGGGCAAAAGGAAAAACAAAAGTAGAGAAATGGAGAGAGCACATCTTCAGGAACATGAATTCAAGACCATAGAGGGGAGTGTAAAAAATTTTTCCTTCCATCATATATAAGTCAAAACATTTAAATCGGATTATCTCCCATAATTTCCAAGAAGTGCTGAAGGCTTACAGATGAAGCTTTGGGATGTACATTCCTTCCATGCCACTGCACACCACCAATACTTTGTCGGGTATCATAAATTTTTGGCTATTCTCTAATGATCTGGCTCAAAAAATGTCACAATATAAGACTCGGAATAAAATTAAATTCTGTAAAATAGAAGAAAAAGGAAGCAACAGACAATTACTACATACTCGATTTTTGATTTGTATGTTTGTGATGCTGATAATTTACAATTGAATTTTTCCTTGCAATCTGGACAATAGTAATCTGTATTTTCAAGATCCTGTAACCACAAGTCAGACATTTATCTTCAGCCGTTTCATGAAAGAGGAAATTTAACAAAAAAATAAAAAAATAGTACCACCATGTTGAAACATGATACAGCACCTTGAAAAGTTTGCTGGATATTTTATCACACTCAGCATGCACCCACACATTACAACCATCACAACACACCTGATACAAAGAGTTCAGTCCCAAAAGATGTCAAAATTGAGTCAAATGAAACAAACATAAAAATAAACTACACTAACAAAACAGACAATCTCACCCAATTCCCACCATCTGAATGATGCCAAATCCTTTTGCAAATGCCACAATACTGTTTTGATTTTTGTAACTGTAAGAACATTTAAAAAATTAAAATCAAATATCTGTTATAAAATTAGTGAAAATTTTGAAAGCATTATAAATGAACCATTCTGCATTACCTTAGCACAATGTTTGCAATAAAATTGGGGTGCACTATTTGAATCCTTGATCTTTTTCATGGTTTTGCATGGCAACATCAGACCACAGCCAGCACAATACCTTGTATCCTGCACAATATATCCACTGGATAAAAATATACAAATAACATAAATATATAAGATATATTTTTCTACAGTTAACTTTTATCCAAATCTGCTTTTAAGAGTAATCATTACAGGATAAAACATCAAAGTAACATAACTAACAAAACGACAGCATAAGGTTCATGATCAGCAAGTCACCACAGATTATTTTAATCTCTCATACAGAAGTATTAGAAAAGCCTTCCTAGAAAGAATTGTAAAATATTTCTGAATATGAATTGAAACACATGAGAAACCAAACAAATACTATAGTCAATAAAGTAAGTTGATACAAGTCTAGAATTTGAAATCTGGGCTATGAGTATAACTCAACACCACAAAACTGACTCATACAGCAAGGATCATCCAAGCTTTATAAGCACTACTAAGGCCGTATCTCTATTCGATATGGGATCTCAACTCCCTAAGAGCTGATGTCCCAGTGGCTACACTTCACTTAATCTTTCTAGTCAACCCCTTCATAGGTAACCGTTTCTGAGATTTTGGCAACCAACTTTGACAGGTCACAATTAAAGTAGGCTAGGGGTGACCACAATTAAGACAGCTCACCAACAATAAGTAAAATTATAGATAAAAATAAAAAGGCTTAAATATCAATTTGGTCATGAAAAATAGTGCATTTTCGATTTTGGTCCTTTAAAATTTTCTTTTTATTTTAGTCCTTTAATTTTTATTTTTATTTTATTTTAGTCTCTATTGTTAAGTAATCTTTTAATTTTAGTTCCTATTATTCTTTAAATAATGTTGTAACAGTAATTTTAACAGTGCAGTGACTTATTATACCATCAAGGAGTCTAACAAAACAGTCACATGTAATTTTTTGTCTTTTAAAATTTCTCATTAACTAGTTTAACATCATTAATTATTTTGGACAAATAAGAATTTAAAAACACAATTTACTGGAAAAAAACTACATATGACTGTCTTACCAAACTCCTTGATGATGTAATAAGTTACTGAATTGTCAAAGTCATTGTTACAACATCATTTAATGGTGTCATTTGACAATAGAAACTAAAACAAAAAATAATAATTCTTAAAGAACCAAAAAAAATTTTAAGGACCAAAACCAAAAGGGTGTTATTTTCTAAAGACCAAATTGATATTTAAGTCAAATAATAATGACACACAAATTACAGTTATTGCATTAATCATGTTTGTAGAAACCCTGTATATTTTACATTATCTATGAGATCATAAAATGAATTGTAAAGTTATAAATATCTTTGCATATGATAAGCTAATACATTAAAAAAAGACCTTATTAAAACAAAGTCAATAACTGGGAAAAGAAATACACAGCTAAGAACAAACAAGAAACCCTCAATCTTCCTATAAAGGCTTGCAGTTGCAGTTATATAACATTGTCAACTTGTCATCTGGATAAGAAAAGAACACCCTTCCAAATCATTACGATAGCTATTCCATCAAACTCAATTTCCAAATTTCAGGGAAGCAGGGTTGATAAAATTCAAAATCTCAGGCAGAATTTGAAACAAAAGAAAATCATTTTGATTTTAACCAGGTCAATCCATAAAGCATACAAATTGATGATAAAAATCTACCAGGTATGCAGTGCACTGAGACAGTAGAAATTTTATAAACCCATTTCAACTCATTTTTGTCAATAAAATTCATGTCCTAAAATTACCGGGAGTCTAGGACAAATATCCATAATTATTACTCAGACAAAAATAGGCATTATGGCTTGTCAGTGTGCAATACACATGTCACTATATCAATGGCATATCAGTGCAGTCCACATGAGAATTTGAACAGACATACAAATATAGCATAAACCCATTTGTTTAAAGCTTATGAAACAGGGCTTCCAGTGACTGAAAAGATTTAAATCACACTAATGATCGGTTATATTTCTTTTGTTGGGCTGAATACTTTTGAACTTAGGAGTAACAATTACTAGCTGTAGGCTCGTCTAGTTATTAACTATTAACCATTTAAATTTAGCATTTCAACCATGAAAAACTAAAAAACCATACTTGCAAATGTGATAGATTGCAAACACATAATTTAAATTTCAAACATTTGATGATGATTAGCTCAAATGTAAAAGCCTAATTGGTTATTCACCAGTCTTTTGCATGTCACTCCATTCAGACATGATTTCCTACTTCAATACAAGTAAACAGCAACAAATGCAGCCTACAGACAGGAGCAGTGCTTCCTTGTGGATGAAAGGGGCTTTTTGTGCATCGCTCAATTTGTTTGAAAAATAATAGCTCTATAATATAATTATAAGAATTTTAATAAATAATTTTGCTAATCCTTTGCCAGCTTCAAGGCCTCTCAATGTTAGTTTTTCTTTGTTGGCCATCCTAAGTTTTTTCCATTTTTTCTAGTTCCAACACTGGCTGAAGAGAATATATCTTAGGCACTCTATCCTTCCTCCACAAATAAGCAGGCATGTCATAGGCACTCATCCGTCCTTCCTCCACAAATAAATATTGACTACCACAGCCTTTGTCAATGACAACTCGACATGACTAAAACCTCTTTCTTATGCATAACAAAGTTTATAAAAGCTCTCGTCCAGTCATAAAGCATAAAATGAAGAAACTAGTCTCACCTGATCCTGGCTGTAGCATTCCTCATCAACATAAGAACCAGTGGCCTCCATAAGTCCATCAGGATGAGCTTCTACATCAGTTACTTCCTCTCGTCCCAAATGTGATTCCAGAACACCATCTTCTGCCAGCATTGCCTCCTCCAGTGCCATGCGGAAGTCACTTGGTTTGCTCTTGTACAACCGGGTCTGCCCCTGAAACCTGAACATGTATAAATTTTCATCAATTAAACGTCCAACATTCCTACAGAAACAACCGCACCTCACCCAAAAATCATTCAACCACACACCTGTCCATGAACTCCGAGAAGGGGAACACCATTCCCTGCTTCACCCATGCGTAGTCCTGCACATATAATTCTTTCAGAACTCAACACTAAAACCCAGAACCAAAATCTCATCAAATCCACGATACCATAAACAACACTTGGAGACGACTTAACTTACCCTTTGAGTTCCATTCTTTGAATAACCAAAAAACATCACGCAGAGTGCGCCAGGAACACAACAGCTGAGGACGGACTCCGGAGCCTCCAAGACAGGATCAATCACCACAGCAGGCCAAGCCGGATACCTCTTCCCACACTTAGCCCAAACAATATCGCCCAAAGCAAAATCCTCCGGCTTGTAAACCTCTCTCCTCTTCTCACCATTGGGCCTTTGGTCCACACCCTCAAAACTAATCCCAGACGTATTACTCTCAGCCTTAACAACAGTCCTTCTCCCAACACTAGACGAATAACACACACTGTCACTCTTCTCCACTCTCACACCCATGCCACCCCTTCCATCTTCCACAAAACTCTTATCATTATCTTTAAAACTCGAGTCTCCGTCCGCGTCAAGAACCGAGTCATTGAACCTCGACGGAAGCTTCTGGACGCGGCCACGCGAAGACCGCAGCAACGGAGGCCTACGCGCCTCCTTCGCCAATTTCCGGTTAAACGGCACAGAATTCGAATTCGACTGAACCTCGCCACCGCCGCCACCACCCCAATACGATCCTTCGCTGCTCCAAGAGCCAGAACCGCTGCTGAAATATTCAGCATCCCCTGGCACTCCCAGCGAGTAAAAACCATTCACCCTACGCTTCTTCTGAATCGCATTCTCGGAATCGTCAATCTTACATCGTTTCAGGTTCGGCGCCTCGGTTTTCATCGTCCGCTTAACTATCATGATATTGCAACCATCCACATCGACGATTTCGGGCACCGCAAAACCCTAATTTCATTCAAATCGAAACGGCGTCGCCGAGAATCGCGCAATTCGAACCCAAACCTCGCAAGGCTTGGGCAAATTCGCAAAATATCCTGTTATTGAAATCTTGCAACGCTCAGCGAACCGCGAGTGCGTGATTTTTTATCCTCCTAAACCCTGAATCAAACAATGAAGCAGCAAGGGAATGAAAGAACTAAGGTTTGAGTGGGTTTTTCTTTTTTACCTTTGAGAACTTGCGGGGAACGGAAAGGCGAGGGAATTGAGTGAAGATTGAAACGTTGGTTTCGATCGGCGAAACGATAAACGGGAACGCCGGACAAGAAACTCCGAGAAAACGCAGCGTGAAGATTTTCCCGAGAAAGAAGCAATTTGAATTGACAGAGAGAAAATAAGAAAGAAGCAGAAGAAGTTTGGGTGTCACAGGGAACGCCTCGTCCAAGGCTCATAAACAAAGGAAGTGTGCAGGGGAATTTTTAATTTATATTTTTGAAGGAAAAAAAAGGGAGTCATTAATTATATTTTTTATGTAGATAATAATAAATAAATAGTTTTGTTCAAATAAGCTTTTATTGATTAATTTTCTGTTTGGAAATTTTATAGAACTAGTTAATTTTAAATAAGGTTTTATGAATTAATTTTATGTTTGAAAATTTTATAGATATAATTCAAATTACTAATGGTTTGAATTTGCATTTTCGGATAATAAAAGTTTTTATTAGACAAAACAAATAAAACAAAGATATATGGGAAATTTTTTATTTTTGACAAAAAAAATTATTACATTAGTTATGTAGATAACCAAAAAAATTATTTAAGAAATCTGTATCAAAAAAAATATTTATAAGAAAATAGGTTTTACTGTGTAAAAAAAAGTGTATGATTAACTTAATCATATCCTTTAAATTAAATCCTTAATTTATAAAATAAAGTGTTTTCTTTTCTTATTCTTTAATTCAAGATTTTTAACACTCTTTTTTTTATGATGCATTTCACACTTTAATCTTACAACTAATTAAAAAAATATTTCTTTTAATTATTTTTAAATACTTTTAATTGATTGATTTTGAATTCAAATTCAAGTATACAACTAAATTCAAAATTTTAAAAAGAGCTTTGCCTTTCATAAAAAATACTCTTGCTTTTTTTTTTTTATATTTGCATTTTTTAGCTACTTATCTATTTAATTAAAAAAATAATTTTATATTACAGCTTAAATTATTTATTATAAATATAAAATATAATACATTTTTAACTTATCAAATGCATAAGATAAATATTTATTTTATATAGCTAATATTTATAATAAAAATATTTTTAATATATAAATTATATTTTAATGAAAATCATAATAAAAAAAATTAAACATATATAATATATTTTACATTTACAAAAAACAGTGTTATTTACTATGATACAATACGAGGTTATTTTAATTATTATTGGAAGAAAAAAAAGTACTGGAATTTATTTTAGAAATAATGTTCAAAAAATATATTGAAAGAGATAAATAATTATATGGATTAAGATTAAAAAAATAGTTGTTTCAGATAATTAAAAAAGATTTTTTTAAGCTAGTTATTAAAAATAAAAATTAAGAAATATATTTTAAAAAATAACAAATTTAAAAAATAAACTAAATGTTCAATATATTCAATATCAAGATAAGACATGAAAGTCAATAAAAATAAAAATAACTCTTAAAAATACTTGCATTTAAAAATAATTCTTAAAAATATTCTCATTCAATAATAATTCTTAAAAATACTACTATTATCATTTAAAGATGATAATTCATATTAATAGAAGTAGATTAATATATTTAAAGAAATATTTTTATAAATTATAATTATATAAC
>JAMLFT010009526.1:0-12634 GCA_026544285.1 Pachyrhizus erosus | reverse complement strand
AATAAAACAAAAACGAGAAAAATTTAAATCAAATCATTTTAGATTATAGATCAGTTTATTTAAATTTAAAATAACTGTTTATATAAAAAATAATTTTTAAAATAATTTTTTTTAAAGATATAAATATGATTTATTTCTTAAAAAAATAGAAAATTACATATTTCAAATAAATAATTTAGACAAACAGATAAAAAACTGCTTATTTTATTAAAAATATTTTTTAAAAAATAACTACAAACTAGCCTACCCGATATTAAATTAAATTAATTTTAATTTAAAAATTAAACTAATCAAATGTTAAAATAAAAAAAGTCTATACAAGTGATTTTTTTTAAAGAACATAGGATATTTCTAAAAAAAAAAAAAACTAAACACTCGAGATTCACGTAAATTTAAAAATTAAAATTTTAATTACATATTTAAAAAATAAAATGATCTCCCAATCATATCTTATTATATAATGTTGATGGTTATATAAGTGAATAGAATAAATTTATACCCACAAATATATATAGTGTAATCCACCTACTCTGCCATCAAATATCGGGTTATCTGGCTCAAATTTAACAACAACACTTTCCTTCCATTTTATACCAAATTTTCAGTTAATTCTTTTTTTTTTGGTGAATTTTTTCGGTTAATTATAATCACAGTGGTAGCTTACAAAATATTTAACCGGTAATTATTGAAAAGCAATAACAATCATTAAATATATAAAATAAGCAAAATATCGTTGTCGAATGGCAACCGGCTGTGGCAGGTGAAAGCCATTTCTAGGGTTGAGTCGTGTGGCGGCAAGGCATCAAAGTCTCCAAAAGTTAACTGGTAGATCCGGTTGCTCTGATCCAATTCACTCCCTATTGGGTCGTAGGCTTGGGCACGGATCCTCTTCTTTTGAGAAAAAATTGAATGTGCAGTTTTAAAATCTCACCGTTCAAAACCATGTTTTTCTGTTTTGTACGTATTAAAATTATGAAATATTAAAACTAATCGACGGTTAAGATTGCATCCAGTTTTCTCAAAACTGAAGAGGATCTATTTCCTCTCTTCTCTTCTATCTTTCTTTGCTTTTGCTAGTTGTACTGTCTTAGCTTTGATTCTCTGTTCTCCGTTTTGTTCTGTTTCGCGTGTAAGTTCCTCTGTTACTTTTTCCCCCTTTCAAAGGTATTCCTGTTCTTCAATAATATCCCCTTTTTTTTTAATTAATTTCCTTTTGTTTTGGGTGGAATTTCTTGGCTTCGATTTCTGATTGGAAGATGAGAAAAATCGAAGGTTTTTTTTTTGTTTTTTTTTTTTTGCCTTTTTTTGTGGTTTAGGGTTTTGAAGAGTTGAAAAAATAAAGGGTGAGTTTGGAGGAGAAGATTGCATAGTATTTGCTGTTTTTAGGCTTTTCAATTTTGTTCTCTCTCTCTAATTATTTCAATTGTTTACTGTCTCAAAGCATCTCTCTGTATATTAATTTGAATTTATTTACTGTGGCCTCAACGCATGTCAAGGGAAAGGATATATATGCTACCATAATATGCGTGACTCGAGGAGTTTTTATGTGCTTCTTTTTGTTGATTGTTATATCATATTTTGATAATTTTCACTGTACCCGATTTCTGAATTTTGGGGGAAAAGTCAACTTAATGTGTGTGTGAATTATTCTGGTGCTACAAAATCTCAAACACGGATTTCTATAAGGTGGATTGCTAGGTAGATATATGACATTTGGTTGGCATCAGTTAACACCATAGGGTAAAATTTATTTTACCCTGATTTTAGTGGGGATTCTGTTTTGTGTATTGAGATAAATTTAAATTTTACCCTGATTTTAGTGGGGATTCTGTTTTGTGTATTGAGATAAATTTGCTATTTAACTGATTGAAGTTTTATCTATCTTTTGTCCCTTTATGTTGGAATTCTCTAATTCTCTTGTTTTTATTGATGTGGATTGTCTTGGTACAGAACTTCAATAATGAAGAATGCGAAGGGCAAGGGAATGTTGAAGGTCTCAAAAGAAGCACTGAAGCCTGTTGATGACCGGTTAGTTCTTGTATCATTCACTTGAGTGAATTACTTGAAGCATTTTGATTTTTCATATAACTTTGTATCTGCTTGTCCATCAGGGTGTTGGCTTTCTGGCACGTTTTTTATATCTAAACATTATATTAGTATCTGATTATACATACTTGATGGTGCATCCAGCTGTTACAGGAATAGTGTAGTGATGGAACATATATCTCTATTGTTTTCAGAAAGGTTGGAAAGCGGAAGGCTTCTGGTAAGCCTGACAAGAGCATTGCACCAATGGCAAAGAAGGACAAGAAGGCCAAGAAAGACCCCAACAAGCCTAAAAGACCAGCCAGTGCTTTCTTCGTGTTCCTGTTTGTATCTTTGCTCTTTCCTTTATATCTTTCCCTTGGGAAAAAGTATATGACTTATTTCCTTCTGTAATAGTGAAGAGTTCAGGAAGACCTTTAAGGCTGAGAATCCTAACGTGAAGGCTGTATCAGCTGTAAGTTACTTGTTAAATTGTTTCATTTTCAATGATGATTTTCCCTTTTTGAATAAGCATCTAAACTGTTTGCTGCACTCTTTGATTGAAGGTTGGGAAAGCTGGAGGAGAGAAATGGAAATCCTTGTCCAGCGCTGTAAGCTGTGCAATTGTGATAACTAGTGGCACATTTTTGTTGTCTTTTAAATTAATTTGCTCTTCTTTACTGTGTTTTTAGATGCTCTCAGATATAGTTACATAAGTTTATTTTTAAGTAGATATACTGTGTGTTTGCTTATGTGTTTCTGATGTGAATTTTCACATTTCCTATGAAGCTATACATTGTTGCTTCCATGTTTTTTACCATTTAGATGTTGTTTTCCACGTCCAAAATGTGTCTCCAAATACACATAGTTTGTCATTTGTAAGAAAATGCTGTTTCAATCAAATTCCAGTATATCAATACATATGTACCCAATAAGCTCATTCTATTTGTTGGAAATAGGAATATTTCAGAAGATAAAAACTTTAATTTTTATTTTTCCAAGTTGCCTAGATACTTGGTGTAGCTAGGTTCAATGCATCATAGGATGTTAATTGTTCTCTTGTAAATTGTTTTGGCATTAATTATTTTTTTAATTCATCTTGGATATAAATAAATCCCTTCTGCTGGGTGGCATTGTCACTCAAGCATATTTGGAAAGTATTTGTTTCTCTCTTCTAACATGGTACTAGAGCTCCCGATCTAAGGGGCTCTCTGCTTTTGCATAAAAGTCTGTGTAGTAGGTTTGACTGGGCTCTTGAAGCTGGATATTTTAAATACAGCTGGAATTTTCCAGCAACTGTTATATTTCCCAGTTACTTTTCGCGACTACCATATTTCCTGCAACCATTCGGGTGACCATCATTTTTTCCAGTGACCATTTCAGCCACAATGACTTTTTCGGTGACTGGCAATTTTTCCTGTCACTATATGTGAGCAAAGATCAGTGTAGCACCCATTGAATAAAAGATGATGGAAAACCAGTTATGGTGGCGTGGACACATACAAAGAAAATCACAAGAGGTGTCAATTAAAAGAGTAAATTGTATGATGTTTAGTCCTATGAAAAGGAGAAGATGAAGATCCAAAAGGATGTTGGAGGAAATTTGGTTTTTAATCATGCTGAATGTTGTTGTGATCCATGTAGTTTTCCTAGCCACTATTATATCTCTTCTAGCCACCACTAACTTTTCAAAGAATTCATTGTACTTCAATTTTCTGTTACTGATTATTGTTTTGCTTGGACAGTACCAATTTTTTCATTCTAACAGCTGATTGTCTCTGTTCTCTCGGTCTTTGTTCACTATGGAAGCAGGGGTTGTGCATGCAACCTGTAACTAGAAAATCCGTTAGGTACCTGTACAGTGGCATATTTGGGTATGCTTCCTCTTTCATTTGGATTTAATGTCTCAAAAACACTCCCATCACACTGGGTTCTTGACTCTGGTGCGATATATCATATGACCCCATAATCTAAATACTTCTCTGACAACTGCTACTGCAGAAGGCATTCTTGTAGCTGTAGCTGGTATAGGAAACATCCAATCATATTACTTCAGAATCCTCAAAAAATGTTCATGTCCTAGAGCTATCCCCGATCTTGTCTTGTACTAAAGCTTACAAATGACCTATCTTGCATTGTTATTTTTCAGAATAATTGTTATGTATTCAAGGACCAGGAATTGGGGAGGACAATTAAGTGTGCTAGAGAAGGGAATTACCTTTATCTTCTTGAGGAGCCATGTGTGCCTATTACAAAAAAAATGAGTCTCAATCATTCATGTCAAAGTCTCTACTATTAAAAAAGGGAAAAATTTACTCTTTCATTATTGGTTAGGACATCATTCTTTTGCAATCATCAAAGTTATGTTCCCATCCCTGTCTCTGGAATAAAAATTGATGTCTTCAATGTGATGTAATAAAAGAGTCCTATAGGATGTTATAAATCAACTACCCTCTTGAATCTTGGAATTTAAGAGTCCTATGGTTGTATTTCCTCTTTCTATCCTAACTTATCTACTTCTAGTAAACTTCCACCAAAGATCTTTGGGTGTCTCTTTTGTCCATATGCATGGTCAAGACAAAGGGAAACTTGATCCTAGGTCTCTAAAGTGTTCTTGTTGGATACTCCTATTCTCAGAAAATGGTACAAGTGTTACCATCCTCTATCCTAGAAATTCTAGGTCCTGGGACGTAACCTTTCATGAGGAACAAAATTATTTCACTCAACCTTATATTTAGGGGGAGAGTTTGTGTAGATAAGGAGATTTATTCTAAAATGCTTGTCCTTCCCACACTTGTATTAAATTCTTATTATCTTATACAAGATACTGAACAAGATGCATTGATGCAATGAATCTGATAAGGATGCTTCAACTAGACCTGAAAATCATGCAAGGTTTGGAAAGAATTTGGCTTGCACAAGAAGATCATAGGTCATTCCTAAATTGACACTCATCCAACAGACCAATCCAACTCCTTCAGATTAGGTAGCAAACTCCTGATTTTCCAATTTTACAAGATAATCTTTCAGCTTCCCCAAATGAAATAGAAATCCCAAACCTTGATGATGACCTTTATCTTCCAATTTCCTTTAGAAAAGGAACTGGAAAATGCACCCAAAAACCACTTTATCCTCTCTCAAATTATCTCTCATTTCACAAATGTTGTCCAACTCATAAAGGTTTTAATTCCCACCAATGAGGCATTAACTGATAAAAATTGGAAGTAGGCCATGGATATAGAAATGCAGCCATTGAAGAAGAACAACATGTGGGAATTGGTTTCTTTGCTGGAAGGAAAGAAGCTAGTTGGTTGTAGATGAGTATATACAATAAAATATTAGGCAAATGGGTCGACTGAGAGGTACATGGTGAGGCTGGTTGCTAAGAGTTTCACTCAAACCTATGGGATAGAACAATTTGTTGGGAAGAATGCCTTTTTACATGGGGAACTTGAGGAAATCTATATGGAGGTCCTGCCAGGATATGAAGTTGTCACTGATTTTGTTTGTAGGTTGAAAAAGGCTTTACATGGGTTGAAACAATCCCCCTTTTGGGAGATTTACTGAGGTTGTGACTGTCTTAGGATACAAAAAAAGTCAAGGATACCACACTTTAACCAGTCAACCTCGGGGGGAGTGACTGTATTATTAGTGTATACTAATGATGATTGGAAGGAGCAACAAGTCTTGAATCAACATCTAGCTAAGGAGTTGGAGATAAAAACTCTTTGGAGGCTGAAATATTTTCTGGGAATTGAAGTGTTCAACTCCAAGAAAGGCATTTCCATATCTCGACAAAAATGTCAGAGATTTGCTCAACGAGACAGGAAGGCAGCTTGTAAACCTGTAGGTACTCTGATGGATTTAAACCTTAAATTGGGTGATACAGATGATAGTGCAGTAGTAGATAAGGAGATGTATCAGTGTTTGGTTGGGAAACTAATCTATCTGTCTTATACTAGGCCAGATATTGCATTTGCTGTTAGTCAATTTATGCACTGCCTGAGAGAAGTACACTTACAGGCTGTACATAGAATTCTTCACTTCCTTGAAGGAAACCTAGGAAGAGGAATTTTATATATAAGGAATGGCAATGCATTTCTCTAGGCTTACACTGATGTTGACTAGTGACTGTGTAGGTTCAGTGAGTGATTAAAGGAGTTATTAAAGGTCCACTACTGAATGTTATACCTTGGGGGAAATTTTGTAACTTGGAGGAATAAAAACAAAATATTGTGTCTTGGTCTAATGCTGAAGCTGAGTTTTGAGCTAGGACTCAAGGTATTTATAAGCTACTTTGGTTGAAAATTATTTTAGAAGTGAGGATTAACTGGACAGGACATCTGAAACTCTACTGTGATAATAAATCTGCTATCAGCATAGCTCATAATCCTGTTCAGCATGATCAAACAAAGCATGTGGAAGTTGACAGACTTTATAAAGGAAAAGCTCAATTGTGGCTTGATTTGTACTCCATATGTAGTTATGTACCTCACAAATCAACTTGCAATATTCTTACCAAAGAGTTATGCAGTTCAGTTTTTAAAAGAGCTGCATGCAAGCTGGGAATGGAAAACATTTATTCTTGAGCTTGAAGGGGAGTGCTGGAAATATGAATATTTTAGAGGATAAGAACTTCTTTAATGTTTATTTTTCCAAGTTGCCTAGATACTTGGCAAAGCTAAGTTCAATGCGTCGTAGGAAGTAGTGGTATCTTAATTGTTCTCTTGTAAATTGTTTTGGATTAATTTTCTTTAATAATTCTCATGTATATAAAATATCCATCCTGCTGGTGGAATTATCACCCAAGCCTTGTTTCTCTCTGCTAACACTATTGACAAAGGTATTTAATTTTTAATTAATTTTTACTTCTTTGGAATGAAAAGGAAAAAGCTCCATATGAAGCCAAGGCTGCAAAAAGGAAAGTTGAGTATGAAAAACTTATGAAAGCTTATGACAAAAAGCAGGTGAGTAACCTATGCCAGATGTTCTGTTGTGTGTGATGCTTCAATTGTTTTGTTTATATACTTTATTTCCTATAATGTTGCCAGGCAAGCTCTGCAGATGATGATGAATCAGACAAGTCTAAATCTGAAGTGAATGATGAAGATGATGAAGCCAGTGGAGAGGTAGTCTTACTTTCCTCTTTTTCTTTGATGTTAATTAGGTTATTTAGAATGTATTGACTGTGCCTGAATTTTGAGTATGATAAGAAGCTTGGACGAAATGAATATTATATATAATTTCTGCACATGAAGTTGCTATGGTTTCAAAATTTTAGTTCTAAAGGGTGAAAGTGAGAAATAAAAGAAGCTATTGTTAGGAGTAAATGTAATGAATTTAATTATCATCTAGTTATTAACCTTTTTGACTCTTTATACATATATCATGGGAAATTTGTATATTAATTATTTTCAAACATGGATCGTGTACCTTTTGATTTACATACTGAGACCTTCTCTATAATGGTTTAGGTTCCTAATAAATTGAGATGCTGGGTTCCTTAGTTTAAAAGGGGCATAAATGCTAGTTCTGCTGATTTTTAAATTTTTCACAGAAGGAAGGAAAAGCAAAACTTGTATTGTTTTGATCAATAAAACGAGTACTTTTTCATTTTTTCTGAGGTCAATGTTTTCCTTTTGTTCAGGAGGACCACCAAGAGGATGAGGATGAGGAAGAGGAGGAGGAAGAGGATGAAGATGATGATTGAAATGGATGATGTTCAAAACCTTGATTATGATGTTTTGTTGGTGAGGGAGGCTATTATATATTCTGACTGTGCATACTAGGCTACTTTTTTATGTTTTGTGCTGGTAGGAATGAATGTCTTTTGTTGGCACAATATATTGCCGGCTACTTTAGCATCTCTCACTTAGCTATCGTACCTAATTACTCTTTTGTGCATTGTAGCCTTACATGGGTTGCTTTAAGTAATATAAATTTCATTCTGATCAATGCATTGCCATGATTACTAGGATAAATGGAATCATCGTTTTCTGTCAACCTTTCAGCATATACACGAGAAACTAATGAATGGAATTATCATGTTTCCTCTAATTGCGGTTGTCTAGCAGCCATGTCCTTGGACTAGCTTGTGGTTCCCGATGGTGAATGCTATACGTGGGAATTTGTGATGCTCTTTCACTGGTTGGGTGTGGTTCAGATTGTGGATTTTGAAAAAAAAAATCTAGTTACTTTTTTGTGGGATTAATTAGCTTCTTATTTGGAGTCTATTTGAATACAAAATGAGAAGTGCTTTTAAGATCTTGAGTTTGTTTACTGGAAAAAAAATTATATTTTCAGTAAGAAATTTTTAAAAACATTTTTAACTTGTATCCAACATGCATTTAGAGTTTGATATTTTGAATGTTTAGGCGAGTAAATGCTGAAATAATAAAAGAGTATTGTTATATGAGCTAATGATAGAAAAAAGATTAACTGAAATTATCTGAAGCAATATATAAAGAGAAATGATTAAATATCATTGGTGTAAGATATTCATATCTTAGACATAAAATCACGACATAGAATTATATTCTCTAAGTCGTGATTTTATGTCTAAGATATAAATATAATTATATGCCTTAATTAATGAATTCAAATGTTAAATTATTTATATTAATGACTTCTAATTAAATAAAAAATATTTTATTATTGAATAAAGTACAACCAAACATTTTTAAAATATGAAGATGAGCATCCTGTTAGCTCAATTTAGACTTTCTAGAAGAAGATAAAAGTTTTTTTTATACAATTAAAGTAGAACAATTTCTGTTTTCTCTTTTTAATTTTAAAAAGGTATTTTTGAAATATATATAACTGGAAAAGAAAATCAATCATTATATCTAATATTAAACGTGGTATTGATAAGTTAATGTTCAAATAATAAAATTAAGCTTCAAAGAGTGTTAGTTAAATTGCAAAATGGGCATGGCACTTTTCAAAATGATGTGTGTTAATTATATTGCAAAATTGGCGTAACACTTTTCAAAATGACGAGGACTAAACTTTTGCTAATAGTACAATTTGTCCAAACGTAAATATGTTTTAGTGTCTAAAATATAGTTATATTTTATTTTTGTTTGTTTAAAATTTTTTGTTTGTCTTTTAAATTCTGTAAAATTGATTTATTTTATTTTAGTCATTTTAATAATTTTTTTTTGTTTTAGTTCCTATAATTTTTGTTTTTAGTCTTTATTAAATATTTCGAAGAGACTAAGTCAAAATAACAAAATATTATTACAAGAACTAAAATAAAAAAAATAGATATATAAAAAGAACTAAAATAAAATAACAAAAAAAAGAAATTTTTTTTGCAAGGACGAATAGTCAATCACCATATTTTAAAAATTAAAAATATATTTAAATCTAAATATATAAACACTAATGGAATTGCATGTTTATATATTTTTTAAAATATAATTAGTTATGAAATTCAAACAAAAATATGTATTTTTTAAGTATTATTTTAAAAATTAGATGAATAATCAACCTGATCGAAAAACTAGGTTATCATGTATGAATATATATAACTAACAAAATAATTAGAATATATATGTATGTGTATATATTGAAAGAGAGTATATATAATGAAATAAACTTTTTATATGAAAGTAAAAAAATAAATCTAGAACAATAGATCTTATTTTTAATGTTTAAGAATAAAACACATCAAATAATATGATTTTTTAAAAAAAATTACATGACTTTTTAAGTGATCATGTAATGTTAAATTTTGATTACCTATGTATAGTTATATAATTTAAATTTAATCTTTTTACACTCATAAAAATAACATTCTAGTGCCTCCAACTATATTATTTGACATTTATTAATCAAGTATTAGTAATAACTAAGTGGTAACCACTCATGTAAACACTTCAAGAATGTGTCTTTTATACTCGAAGGAGTCTTTTTTCTTTTTTTTTTTTTTCTTTTTTTGTATTTTAATTAATAGTAATAAAGCAAGCAACAGCCAGCTTGCAACAACGTTAATTGAGCTTTTTCATTGCATGTAACTAGTATTTGAACCACCTTGGGCCATGCACAACACATTTTTTCAGTGCCTTGGGTGAATGATGCAACACCTTTCCACTAAGCCATGAGAAATTCAACTGGTTCAACCGACTCTGACTTTCATCGGTTTAATCCAAATTTCAAGTCGACCCAGCCGGATTTTAAAACACTGTTGTCAAGGGTAAAGTGTAGTTTACTTTCTTAATTTGTTGGGTTCATTACACTTAAAGAGAAAAATTAAAAATTACAAACACACAAAGAGCCCTCAAAACACTCCTCAATAGAAGTGGATACAAATCAAAATATGGTTCTTGGATAACTAATAATCCTTCATCAGAATTGCTCTAATCTTAGGTTAAAAACCAACACAAAAGTTGTCTTCCTACAAACTAAGCACATTGTACTTTAATTTAAGACAAATGATTATAATTTAACAATTTTCCTCTTCATTCATTTTAATTGTTAATCTTAAAAATTAAGATGTTTTTGTAAAATTTCTTAATTTCAATAGCATGGATATTTTATAAAAAAAATACTTATAGAAGACAAAAATATCCAATGATCAAAATTTATTTTGGATTTTCCTTAATGCCTAGTGGCGCCATTCTTGCATATCCTACTACGCTTATCTTGTCTCTTGCGAGGCAGTGTTGTACTAGGTTTATTTAATTAATTGTCTTTTACTTAATGTTGTTAGATTTTGTTTATATAAATAAACAAAATTTGTCTAAATCTCTATTGGTTTTCTGTAAAAGAAATTGTTAGATGAGTAATAAAGAACACAAGTTTTCATTGTTAGAAGCAAAATAAAACCTTTAATGAAAACTATTATCTATGACCCAAAAGTTATCATGTTGATAGTTAAGAAATTAAAATACAAGCGTACCTAAATTTATGATGATTAATTAGTATTTAAAGTCTACAATTTAGTCTTCTAAATCTACATTATTCACTTGAAATAATCTTTTAATTTTCTCTTCGTATTTTTCTAATAATGGAGTCATGTGATTTAAAGACCACAACTTATTTAATAAACAATCCTAAAATTGTTTTTAAATATTTTTATTTTAATCATTATAAAAATAGAATTACTTTTTAGTTTTTACATATTAAAGATTCATACAATACATTAAATTTCAAATTATTCAAACTTTACTAAATCATTGAATTTAACCTTAAGTGACTGTCTACAATACACAATTATTAACATATAAATTATGGTTACTTATGGTGTGGCTTTCGGTTCTAAGGAAATTTGGGTTTTTGGGCTTTGTTCGCTTAGTGAAGTACCAAAACATATGAAACATGGTGAGACACTATTGTAAACCATCGGATACATTAATTAAAATAGACAATTTTTTTTACCTGAACTTATAAATATGAATCTTGATACGAAAGATAATAGTTAATTGTATTTATATACGAATCCTTTGAGAGAAAAGGGTGAATCTGAGGATGAAGATAGTGGTCAGAGAAATGTCAAAATTAAAGATCAATGGACGTTCATGGTAACCAAGGGTTAGAAGGTTCAGATTAATCCAATGATTTTGCTAGACTTGAGTGATATTGTGTAACCATATGTGCCTTGGTGTCGCACATTTAGTATGCCTTTATTCCCTTTAATTTTCTATCCTTCATTCATTGTCTTTACTCTTCTTTTACCAACCTTTCAAATTACCCCAGTTTCCCTTTGTCTCCATTATTTGTTTTACCTTTTCTTTTTTGAATTTAAGGCTTTAAATTCTTCTGTTTACCCGTACTATTTCCTTTTTTGTATTTTGGATTTTTGTTTCCTTCATTATAGGGTTCCAACATCTCATTCTATTCCTTTTTTCCATAGTAGGTTGCCTTTGAAATCTTGATCCATTATGTGTGTGTTTTTTAAAAAATTGTTTTTTTTAGTTTTGGTTTATTTGAAGCTATTAATTCGACAAAAAAACATCCCTATTTTTTTTGGATTTTTTTGAGCATGGGGTTTGCTTTTGATTTCATTATGATGTCTTTCTTCGTGCATATGTGGCCTTAATCGTGGCCAAATCAAAGATGTCCACAAACTGTTCGATAGAATGCCTTAAAGGGATGTGATTCATTAGAGAACCATAAGCCTAAATTTGTTGTTACATATATAATAATGAAATATGTAATGGTGTTTTCTGTCATTATTAGTTTACAATCGTTACTACACATAAATGTTGTATTACTCGTAATTATGTACAATTTTGAAATCACTATATATAAATAAATAATATATGAATATTATAAAAACTTATAAAAAATTTGTAATTAAATAATTTAATAATATAAATAAATTATCAAATCATATCTTAATTTATTTATATGAGATGTACCCATAATTAAGAGTCACACCCATTAAATATCATAAATTCTCATTAATCACATAATTACGTAATCATATTAATTTTTATCAATAAAAATATTAATAATAAAAATAATGACTCCAATGATAAAAATAATATTTATAATAATTATTAAACAATTAACAACCTTTTATCAAATTAATAAAGAAATAATAAAAGTATTATATATAATAATAATATCTAAATAATGTATTATTTATTATAATTCAAACCTT
>JAMLFT010009525.1:0-12639 GCA_026544285.1 Pachyrhizus erosus | reverse complement strand
TTAAAATAAACTTTAATATATTTTTAGTTTTTGATAAATATTTAAATTTCGTGTTTACTCCTATTAAATTTATTCTTTGTTTTTCATCTTTGATAAAATAAAATAAAATTATCCTTAAAACATTATCTAAATCATTATTTTCTCTTTTAAAAGTTTTATCTAAATAAATTTAGAAATCAATAATAAAAATTTTATTTTATTAAAGACCAAGAATAAAGAAAAAAAAAACTAATAAGCACCAAACGCAAAATTCAAATATTTATCAAAAATCAAAAATATATTTAAGTATAAATATTTTTAAAACATTTTTTAATCAAATTATTATTATATATTATCCTTTAATGACATTTTTTTTATCTTTTTTATCATTTAGAATCATAACAAACAACAATTGATCTTATATGATGTAGTCAGATAATTATTTTGGCATAGTGACATGCATTAATATATAAAAATATAACTTAATAACTATTTTTTAGTTTTTTCATGGTGTTTTTAGTCAAATATGCTACATTAATTATTTCAACAAATTATAATTAAAGTATAATAAATAATTTTTGTCATTTTTCAATAAAATATTAAAATTATAAAAAAATTAGACTTAAATAATTTTTCAGCACCTATAAAATAGGACTGTTTTGGTTTTGGTACCGAACTTATGTTATTTTTTTATTTTAGTCCTTATAAATATTTTTTTTTATTTTAATAAATATGATATTATTATGTTGACATGACAATTTTTTATGGCATCACCATTTATTGACTAAACAAATTTGTTGACATGGCATACAATGAGTCATCATTATTAAAATAGATAGAAAAAGTTAATGACAATACTAAAACCAAAAATAAAAATGTATCAGGTACTAAAATAAATAAAAAAGGTATCAAAATCAAAATATCCATATTATATGAGTATCAAAAAATTATTTAAGCCATTGTAGTTTATATTATTTGTGCAAAATTTTCTTTATACAAATAGCAATAAAGGGAATCAAACATAGGTTCTTTGCATAAATAGATAGCTTCTCGACATGTGAACGTAACAAAGTTTTACATCAACGCATCAATTCTATAGGTTAATCTCAAGAATATTAATTAAGTTGTAATAACTCATGTTAGTTAATCTATATATTTGATGTTTCACTTGAACTATATTAATCAAAGATATTAATTTTCATGCATTATTAGAATAATGATCAATAAAATTGTAAATTATTCTAAGCTTAAATATATATTTAGTTTTTGTAATATATCAGCTTCTTGATTTTAATTCTTTAAAAAATTAAAATAGTTTCTATATTATAATTTTATTTTATTTTATTTTTTGCAATAGTCTTTATTAGAGCATAATAACCACTACCTATTATGTTAGCTAAAGAATTAGGAAGTAAAATAATATATATATATTCACATATTCTAAACTATAAATTGTTTAAAGTAACTGAATCAAAAATTATTAGTTAACAATTACTAAGTAACGAGAGAGATTAATGCCAAAACAAAATTATTATATTATAAAGACTATTCTAAAAAAACATGTATATTTTAAGAATTAAAAACTTATTCAAATTATTATTTTAAGTATGATTTTTTAAAATAATTATTATAAAAGTTAGTTAAAACTAAAATAATCTTTGTAATATAAAAGTGAAATTTGTTAGAATTTAATTTTTATAAACTATCATTGTAAAGATTGTTACATAATTAATAAATTATAAAATACTTTATATATAATTTTTAATTAAATTATTACATAGAATTTTAATTTTTATGTATTGTTAATGTAAAAACTTTTATACTATCAAATTAAAAACAACACAGGTAAGACTGATAATTACTATATAAATGAATAAATTTATTATATATCGTGATTTATGATTAAATGATATTATAAAATTATACATTGTCAGTGTATAATTTATTATCTCTTGTTACAAAAGTTCTTTATCTTAACATATTTTATGATCTTTATACATAATATTTTAATTAAATTATTCGAATAAAAATAGACAATTGACTTTTATATCACTAATGTTATTTGATATGAACATAACATTACAAAGTTCTAACAAATTTGAACTTAATATTATTGCATATTCAATTGTTAAAGAACCTTCTAGGGGATTATTGCTTATCAAGCAAATATTTTAATGATACTAAGGAGAATCAAGCATTTATCAACAAAGAAAATGATAGTTAACTTTGAATTCCTAACTACTTGTTCAACCTACATTATTTAAAAATAACTCATTAACATCAATAAATTTATTTTTTATGAAATGTGTAATTTTAATTTATTAGTAGTTTATGACATTATGTGATTTCATTATTAAATAGTTTGTTTGAATTTATAATTATTTAAAAAACAATTAATTAGGTTGCCTTTATTTTTATGCATTGTTAAAATAACATGTAAATGGTAACACCCTTTTTACTATTCAAAAATAAATTTAAAAATGTTTTAATATTAAGTGCACAATACTTAATTTTTTTTACTCTAAAATTACAGAATAATCATAACCCTTATGTCTCTCCAAACCATGATTTATAATATTGATAAAAAAAATTCATTTATTTTTGTTAATTCTCTCAATTTAAAATTCTAAAATAAATCAACTAATTGATAATTGCATGGTAACTAAAAAACAATAATAATAAACATATATCAATAGTACACTTTTGGTCATCCTAATGAGTCACAAAATTATCCCGAATCACATACCAATTAAATTTTTCCAAAGCAAGTCTCATTCTAACAAATTACACACAAAAAATATAAAGTATACAATACATCATGCATTTAATTACAAAACATTTAAATAAAATCTTCAAGGTCCAAACTCTTGCCCAATGGATCTCTGCTTTCTCTTCTCCAACTAGATTTCGCTTTTGGAAGTGGGGTCTCTCTCTTGCCTTTTCTACTATTAATTACATCCAAAGTTTGAAAATTTACAAGTTCGTTTCCAATGTCCGCATCTGAAAATGTAGGGGTTGTATGAGTGAGTCATCTGTCCTCAAGCATAGTCTAAAGCATCTATTATTGCATATTCTCTTCTCACCGTGTTATGCCTACTTGATTATTTTTACTAATCGTATTTAGGGTCCCTCGATGCCTCCAAATTTCTATCTCCAAGAGGACTTACACGATACGTGCCACTTTATCCAAGATTTGCTTTCTGGGTGACAATCGAGAGTACATACCATGTTCGGTACATCGAATCAGGATACTCTCAACCAAATTATGGTAATACTTCGCTTTGTTGGGGACGTCAAGCAGCTTTGAATCCCTCTAATCTCAAAGTTGTCACAACTTGACACCTTATACTATCCCCAAGGACTCACAGAGCCTAGACATATTCCTCAGGTACCCTTTATAGTCAACCCATCATACTCCAATCTTAATTCTCACATGTGATTTTGTCATATCATTTGCCAACTATCTCTTCCTCCTCAGCGATCGAGTCTCTATTTCAGGTACTGATCCAATTGCATGGCATTAAATAAGGCTTACCCTTATTTTTTAACAACATTTCATGCTCTCGAGTAGTCTCTATAAAATCAGGCTCTCGCCCTTTTTAAAAGTCTGAGCTTTCTAGTAAGACACAACACACGGGAAGCCATCATCCATGTCAGGACTTGTCGCTATCAAGATCTTTGTACATTTTTCTTTTCCATCCCTCTTATTAAAACTTTGTCTATTAGAGACCCCCAAACATGTTCTTTCATCAGAACATATCTCAAACATATAATTTCCTCTCTTCTAATAAGAGAGGCAACACCCAAACATGTTCTTTCATTAGAACATATCTCAAACATACAATTTCCTCTCTTCTAATAACAAAAGCAATACATTTTACCCTAATAATTTCAAATCTCATTTTTGTCCCTTAATAGACAGTAATAAATAACAACAATTAAGAAAAGATAATGAGTTTCTTTCTTCTATCATGCATATTTCATTCTCATCCATTTATATAATACAGAGTAATTACAATCATGAATTAAGAAAGAAATTAAGTAACTAAGTATAAGGATTTAAGAAATCTAAGGGGGAAATTTATTATCTTATGATATCATAAATTATCTTATTTATTAATATAATTCGTTGTTAATATTATTAGTAATTTCATATCTTTCCTAATATTTTAATTAGCATTTAATAAGATCTTATTTCCCATTTATTAATTATTTATCTGATCATTTAAATATTATTGTGCATTCATTTAGTTCAAGAAGTCTTTAAGTTGATGAGACTACTATTTTCCCTAAACCCTGACCCTATCGTATACGTTATAAGTTCATTTTCAATGATCATCAGAATAAAAATGGTGGCATAACTTATCTTAGCCTTTATAATGACCAATTATTGAGTTAGGGTTAATAAATCTTAATTAGTTATTTAAAGGTATTCATGTTATGCACATCTATATAGCTATTAATTAATTTAGGTGTCTAATCGATTCACTTAATTAAACTCTAATATTACTATTCTCATTAGCAACAAAATTTGAAGTAAAACATTACTAATCTTTATACTAACCATTTATTAATTTAATGCTAATCATCCTTAATTGTTTGTTCCATTATATTCATTTATATAAGTATTTTTTTTTGTTAGGATCAAATAATTACCTAACTTACCCATTTACAATTATTCACGTCTATTTTTTATCACTATTCTCTTTCTCTCATCCTTTCTTTCTCTTCCCTTCATCCCCCCCTCCTCACTCTCTCTTCCCTTCATTCTCCTCTCTTTTCTTTATTCTTCTTCTCCCCTCCTCTGCTAATCCATGGCCACAAATTCCACAACATATCAATTTCTAAGCTTTTATCAATTAAACCTACCTAAAACAATAACTCGTTGTTTTGAAACATTCATGGAGCCATTGGGATGGATACACCATTCATGGTATCACTGAAACCAACCAGAATTTGACAGGCAGGGGAATTCACAATTTCATTTTCAAAATAAAACAAAGAGAAACAAGCAATAGAGAAGCAGAGGCTCCTCCTACCTTTAATGTCGCTTTTTCGGAGAATTTGGGCTACTTCTGGCGGCTCCTGTGACTCCAACGAGGTAAACGACCAAATTGTGGCACGAAGGCGTCGCTTCTCTAGTTCTTCAAAGCTCTACAAGGCACACCTCATGGAGATGACGTGTGCATATAATGAAGACGAGCGCAGACATAGGGTCAGCTAAGCGTAGGTTCCCAGCTGCAACAATGGCAGTTTGTACTGTAGAGGGGACCTTGAGGAGGAGAAAAGAAAAAAAAAAGAACTGTTTACACATAAGGGCAATGTGGCTCGTTTTGGTTCATTCATTCCATCGCAGGTAAGGTTTAGATAAAAGAATTTGTGGTAACATAACATCGAGCGTGCTCTGCCTCAGCGATTAAGACGCTGAACCCAATGTCAGGTCCTTAAGATCAAACCCCATTGTGTGCATTTTGGCTTTTTGCTTGTTTTATTTTCCTGATTTTTTGAAATATAGCTTATATGCATTTAATTTCTTATTCTAAGCACGAATGGGCTTAGCAATCTAGTGATAAAATGTGTTGCCGCCCATTCTAAGAATAGGGATCGAGTCCTATATGCGTCCCTTTTTGTTTATTCATCATTTTCAACTTATATTTTTTGGTTGGCAACTCATATATTTGTTTATTTGTTTATAGCTTATTTATCACCATTAGCTTAGTAGCCCAATTCGTGAGCACGCTTTCTTCTCTCCCTAGGGGTTGGGTTTGAATCCCAGCCTCCTTCTTTTAATTTTTCCTAACTTTATATATATGTGTATGTGTGTGTATAGTTATTTTATTATATAATTAATATTTTCTAAATTTTGATTATTATAAAAAATCTTAACAATTTAATTATGCCTGTCTCTTTTATTTTTACATACTTTTTTATCACTAATATATTTTCATAAATTTTATATTTACCTTTATAAATTTAATATACATACATACATACTTACATACATACATACATACATACATACATACATACATACATACATACATACATACACACACACACACACACACACACATATATATATATCACACACACATCTACTAATCAATTAATGCTAAAAAAATTTCTTAATTTTGTAGTTAGGCTATTATTCATTTCTAGTTAATTAATTAATAAATCTTTATTACACTAACAATTATAATAACGATAATTAACTTCTTAAAATATCTTTAATTCAAATGCAACCTCACATTATACTAATACTATTAATAAAAATAAATATAAGTACTTTTAAAAGAACAATTGCCCTTACTACCATTTCTTATTATATATTTCATTACGTGTTATTTTCTTATTTTAATTATTAATATCACAGCTATTTTTATTTTGTTAAGTTTTTATTTAATGGGACGTCACATAAATATAACATTATTTTTTCTTAATATCAAATAAAACATGTTGAGATATAGTTTATATTAAAAATATGTAAAGAAATGCTACATTTGTAAGTTATTATAAGTATATGACAATGCTAGGTATCAATCAAAGTAATTTGGATTATTATTAAACACATGGACCAACTAATAAGTGGTTGTTCCAGTTTAAGTAACGATCTCAAGTTCAAATACCAAGTATGCAACAACATGAAATATTCAAATAGGAAAAATTTATCATTTATAATAATTCTATCTAACTTAGGTAACATTGTCTAGATAAGTAACATTGTCTTCCATAGAAGATATTTGTAGTCTCTACCAAAATAAATATTTTAGGTTAATAACATTGAGTCTTTTAATATTCCATTTAGAGTCAAAAGCTAAGTTGGAAACAAAGATAATGACATGAATTCAGTCAAAAGATAATGATATAAAAATTCATAAATTACTATATATTTAAAAAACAATATTGTCAAGAAGATGAGGATTAAATGACTTATTCATTCTTATTATTCATTTTCTTGAAATCTAATAGTTAAGGTTAGTTACTCATTACAATCATTAGATTTCAAAAAATTGGATGATAAGGATAAAAAGTAACTTTCTTACTTTCTTAGAGTAAGAAAATTATTTTATGAGTCATTTGATTTGTAACTCCCTTTTTCATTTATTTAATCTAACTAAAATCCTTTCAAATATTTTTATTTCTAATTGTGAATGAATCGAATAAAATTTTAAAGCTAGAAATGTTAGGGGGCACAATTTGAGAAAAACCCTAAACGATTTATCATAACATTCATGCATTTTATATTTTGGATATCAACATTTATTCTGACATATATTAAAAAGTCAAGTACAACTATAAGTATTACATCCCAAAAATATCCGCTAAGTACTTAGTACATTAAGATAACAATAAACAGTCTAAAGGAAGTTAACAACATCTCCTTCCTCTCGATAGCTCTTAGTCAAAACACTTAAAGGGGTCTTCTTTCTCGGAAGACTCCTCCCTTCTTTCTTGACCATTTGTTCTAACTAGGGTCAAACCGGTAGAGGAGTTTTGACGTGGAGGGGTCGGGGAGCTGCAAGAATGTCTGGTGGGACTTAAGTGTATCTAAGGGTGGGGTTTATGTCAGGATAACTAGAATATTTATATGATAAAATTGCCACGAGGCTATGGTATTGGAAGACCTAAATGCAAATCTTACATAGCCTATGAAGGTATCATCTCTACTCATCAAATCATGAGTTCATCGTCCTTCTAAAGGTATGATCATGATGTGAAACAGGACATGAAATTTGTCTGCCATTCGTATCTGAAGTGTAGGAGGTTCTAGGAGTGAGTCATCTATTCCTGAGCATACATATACATGTACATATCATTTCTAGTTATTGTATATTCTCATCTCACTGTATAGTGCCTAATTAAGGATTCTACTCGTTTTAGGACCCCTCGTAACCTCCAATACTACTATCTTCAGGAGAACTTACACGAGCGTGTCAATAGTAGTCTAAGTCTGCATTCTAGGTTGACGATCAGGAGTACATATCTTGTCTGGTACTTGGTCTAGGATACTTTCAACCGAATCTTGGTAATGTTCCACTTTGTCGGGGACGTCAAGCCAATTTTGTGACACCCTTTTTTCTTCAAGTGGTTCACAACTTGACACTTTATCCACCGCCAATGACTTACCAGAGTCTGCGTACATTCCTCAGGTACTTTCTGTGATCAACTCATGCAATCTCCATTCTTAATTCTCACTTGTTAGAGATTTTGATTCATTCTCTTCGTCCCACTTCCATCTGTCAATTTTCTCCGGTACTAATTTCGAGTTCAAAGGTATAATATGTGATGACTTTCTTTCACACTTATTTTAAATGGCCAATACATAGGTTTTACTCAATTACTGTCTGAGTAATTTTCAAGTTGTCACATTTTCATAACTCATCTTCTACCATAGAGTTATTTATATAATTACTGTCTACTTAAGACAGTTGCAAACATCATACAAATTTCTCTACTATCACAGAGGCAATGAAATAACATAATATAATATAAAAATAATATTATTAAAAAAGTTACATATAATATAACAATGATCACAATCATAAAGGATAAAATTATCTTTTTTCAATATTTTTATCTTTATTTTCTTTTCTTCTTTTCTTTCTTCTATTCTTTTCCTTCATGACTATATATATATCTATATATTTTCTATCCTTTTTAGTTTATTTTTGTTAAAATTAAAATTATTTATTTATTTATTTTTATTCACACCTTCTTGTTTACCATCACCCATCCTTATTTTACTAGTTGCACCTTACCCTTACTAACTTCACCCCCCAGATCTTCTTCTTCCTCAAACACTCTCTTCTTCTCCTTCCTTTCTTTTGACTTTCTCAATCTCTCCCTCTTTCATCTTCTTATTGCTTTCTATGTCTCTCTCAACCCAACTTCCTTATCCCCTCTTTTTCCATTCCCTCAAATCTTCTCCCTTACTTAAGAACCCATTCAACTAACAGAACATAAAATTTATCTAAGATCAATTTTGAATGCACCTTCAACTTCGATCACATCTTAATTCTAACTAATTTTCATTTTAAAATTTCTAGTTACCTTTAGTATTAATCTTGAATGAAGTCTCAACTCAAAACTTAATCAAAAACGAAAGAATTGCAAGTTAGGTAGCCATGGCGGTTAGGAAAAATTTCAAATTCTATTTTTCTCAATTCGTCACTAATTTGGTTAATGTAAAGTTCAATTATGTGAGAAAAATTATCAAAAATGAATTCATGAAATTAGAATGAAGAATAAATGACTCCTTCTACCTGTTTTGATATTTTCAGCGAGTGGCTTCAAGTTTTCCGGTGAAGAGTCAGGTTTGCTCTTTTGTCTCTGTTTCGAATCGTTCTTGAAGGGAAAATGGATCTAATATGATTTTGAATTAGTTTGGGTTAACAGCAGAAGGATTTAACTCACTCACTCGAAGAATTTCGTGTTTGTTTTTCCTTCATTTTTTTTCCTTTTCTTCAACCTCTAAGGCCTCTTATATAACATCATTTGACTATGTTTTTGGTCTTATTTTAGTTACCTAGTATGGGTGAAGCTAGCTGGAACAATAATAGCTTCAAACATAGCTCGCATATAGGGCGACCATGGCAGCTCAAGGGAAGAAGCTGATTCAGCAGCTTCAATGGCAGTCAATTGACTCGAGGTATCTCTTTAGTATATTTTGTTTTCCAAAATACGTAGTGATGGACCTAGCAGTCTAATGACACTCACACTCTCTACTAACTCTCTTGACTCGTGTTCGAATTCGCCTACTGAACTTTTTCCTTTTTGCGTATATTTTCTATAAACTTTCATTTCTTATAACTTTATTATGAGTCATCTTCTCGTTTTATTACCAACGAGCGCACTAGCTCAGTTGGTTCGCACCTTCATTCTTCTCTCCAAAGGATTTTAATCATATAGTGATTTTAACTATATTTTTAAATTTTTATTTATTTAAAATAGTTAATAATATTAAACTAGTTAATAAAATATTTAAAAATAAAATTTTAAAAAAATTATATGTAATTATTATATTAGACTCCTTAATAATACAAAAATCATTAGATTATGAAAATCATTGTTATATTATTATTTAAAAGATAATAAAATTTTAAACCAAAACATTTTATATTAGAGACTAAAATAAGAAAAATAATTTTCAAAAAAAATACTTTAGAATCATGTTTTTTAACAATCCAAATCACCTAATTTAGAATGCTTCTAGTTCTATCACACCTGTGGATCCAGAAAACTATACCACAGGTTTGCAGAAAGGCTAGTTTGGAACTTCAACACCACACACCAACGAAGGGAAAAAACTTACAGATTTGGGATGAGCTACACAAAAGAGGGTCACAAAGTAGCTTCAAGATTTTCTAAAAGTTATTAAGTTTAGTAATGAATGTGCAAGAGTAAAAATGTGGGGGTGCAGGAAACAATTCCCATGTTTTTGTCCAGCTCTCTTTCAATAAATAAAGTCCACAAACCTCTCACCAAGACCTTGAGCCTTAAGACAAAGCCCTATGCATTATAATGAGTTAGGTGGATTCTTATTTGCATCCTTTTTCTTGCTATCCGCACCTCCTTTTTTGATGTTGCTAAGAAATCGTTATTTTCTCTCACTTTGTACCTCTACTTTCTTGCAAACCTTACAAAACCTAAGGATTTATGTTCTAATATTTTACGAAATGTAGTTTTTGCGATATCTTTCTATACATATTATGGAATCTAGTTTTTGTAATATTTTTTTTATGCATTACAAAAGTTAGTTTATGTAATTTAAACTTAAATTATGAAAAATGATTTTTTTAATGTACTGGAACATAATTATATTATTAAAACTAGTTAATTTAAATGATATTTTTGTTAAATACACAAAATAAAAGGCCAAAGTGTGAAGAGTAAAAAACGATTGTAAATAGCATCCCCCTGAGTCAGCCAATTATGGACTTGGGCTTCACCCACTTGATAGAAACCCAAGACAGATTGTTGGTTTTTTCTTTCATTTATTTTTTAGTAAGGAATGTTCCACTCAAGGAATGACCAATGAATAAATCTAAAGAAATGGTTATAAAATAGGGATGAATAAATTGTGTATTTTTACAATTATAGTCAAATCATGCATGATGTAAAAATGTGTGTGTGTGAGAGACCATGGATTTAGTTTTTGTGAATAGAAGATGTACTTTAAAAGGACAAAGTACATTTTTGTAATTTTTAAAATTTTATAATTTTTTATGATTTAATTATTTGTTATATATCTACATAAATTTTATAACAATTTTGATCGTTATTTTTCTAATGAATAGTTATAAATTCACTTTCCAAGAATAAAATTGACATGAGAAGAAGTATTATGATCTAAGCGTCAAATTTCTAACCTCAAGCACTACTAATGGAAAAAATATATATTTGTATATACTTTTTACTAAACATTTATAGGTTGAGAAAATAAAAAATAAAATAAAATAATTTTTTCATAGACTTATAACTTAAAATCAATTTTTAGAGAAATTAAATGAAAATATTTTTATAAAAATTAAAATATATAAATAAATTTTAATTTATAGAAAAAAACTTAATACATTTTTTCTTATTTTTTCTTTTAGAAGTGTTTATTGAGAAATCCATTCATAAAACAATAAAATTTACTTTTCACAATTTTTTACAAAAGTTTATGAAAATAATAAATAATAAATAATATGATATTTTTATAATTTATTTTCAAATTAAACAAAACAGGCAATAAAATTACATTAGTTTACAAAACTTTTCACTTTCTCCCTTAATTGGAATCGTTGCACAAAGCTTCGATCACCTGGGCCTTGGGCTAGGAGAAAGCCTTGTGCATTATAATAAGTAGCCAATTTTGCATTGGGGCCACTTGATTGAAGCCCAAGAGAGATTGATTGTGCATCTTTTTCATTTTTTTTTTTCGTTTAATTTCTAGTAATGAATGTTGCACTCAATCCAATACAGTTAGGCGATTGTTATTTACAATTCATTATATTACTAATATATATATATATATTTTATATATTTCTTTTAAAATACTTATTTTTACAAATTAATTTCCAGAATTTTAATATGTTAAAATTTTTATATTTCAGAAAATATCTTTCAAAAGTTAAGTTTAAAAAAAATATAAAAATATTAATTATTTTTAAATTATTTTTTATTTATTATGTGTTGATATACTTATTTTCTTAATTTCTTTTAAAAAATTTAGTAAAAAATATGAAATTATGATATTTTAAAAATATTTATAGGAATATAAATTTTATAGATATATCAACACTCTTATCGTATTAATATAAATTTTTTAAATAACCAAAATATGTTTCATTTGTTGATAAAAATATTCCTTTGATCAAGAAATAATTTTTTTTACAATGATAAAAAACATAATGAAGTGTTTATATTATTTATAATTATGAAATAATCATCATAGATTATTTAAAAATATGTAAAAATTATTTTAAAACATATAAATATGTTAACATTTTTACATTTTGAAAAGTATTTTTTGAAATAAATGTTTTTAATATATTAACATTTTGAAAAATAATTTTTAAAATGTTAAAATTTTTATATTTATAAAATGTATTTTTTTAATGTGTTAAAATTTTAAAATTTAAAAAATTATTGTAAAATATATTTTTTTAAAAATAT
>JAMLFT010009524.1:0-12639 GCA_026544285.1 Pachyrhizus erosus | reverse complement strand
AAATAATTAAATTAATTTATTTTAATTAATATTATTATAAATTTAATTTTTATTTAAAAAATATTAATAAAATTAATTAGTTTAAGTGATGATCAGAAATAATAATATTATTTATAATTTAATGAATAAATTTTTTTAACCAATAAATATGAGTCATATTATTAATAATTCAATAAATATATCAATTTTCATAAAAAAAAGAATGATTTCTTATTAATAGATCTCACAATAAATCATGAGTATAAAAAAATTAGTAATTAATATATTTAAAAATTATTATATATAAAAAATTATTATTTATTTCTTATATAAAAGAAGAGAGATAATATTAAATAAGAGTATTTTGTGAGTTTTTTTTTGTTGAAAATTTAAAATATGAGTTGTTTTGGGATAAAACGAGAAAGTTAAAACATCTAAAAATAATATGAAAAGAAAGTAATATATGACATCTTGTTTTAGATATTTATGATTTTAAAGCTATCCCGGAAGAGAAACGAAGTCTTCGGAAAGCACGTAATTTTACGTGCGTATAAAACCATGATGTTGTATTTGTGCATCACATTGATATGATCAATTAAAAAGTTAGAGACATATTTAATTTCATGAAAATGGTATAAACAATAATTGGTCTAGTTGATCAATAATTACTTTCTATTTGCGGCCTGAATTTATACCCTCATATCCCGGGAGAATGGATTTAATTTATTCAGTTTCAAAATTAAAACAGTGAAGCTTTTCGGTAATGCTTTTTCAGTATCAAACAAAAAACCAGACATTGTTGGTTGATGTTACACAAGCATGCCTCTCTTAATCTTTTTCCTTATCTTGACATTGATTGTTCATGCTTTAAGAAAGAAAATACTCTTCTCCTCTCCCAACTAACTCATAACCTGTCTCAGGCTTCTCTTTACCCAACTCAACTCTAATTTTAACTTTTCCTTTTTGTTTTTTGTTTTTCTAAAAAGAACAACTTCTCCGCCCCCACAAGAAGATTTTCAGTAAGTTAGATCGAGATGAATGATTTAAATTTATTAAAATTCATCCAAATCGATTTCTCATATCAGGAAATGACATAACTAAATTAATACACATAGAAGAAGGCTCAGGATGACGAAAATGAAAATGCAATTATATTTAAGGAGACTTAAAAGAGAGAAGCAAAACTTTGATATGTGAAGAGATGCATGCAGCTTGCAAGTGATACGATGAAATAGATTGATTATTCGGGAATAGTGAGGAGGAGAGGGCGCCAATGTTTCCTTTTCAACAAGGACCTGCAACGAAAACTGGTCCAAGGCGGGTTGGTTGAACCGGGTTCATTACTCCAAGAACGGGGAACGGTAACGGAAGCTAGCATTGGGGCAGTTTCATGATCATGATCATGATCCTCTCGGGGCGGCGAGGACACAAATAGGTCTTTCAGTGAGTGTCTCCGCATGGAATCCTTCTCCACCACTTGTTCTTGTCGCCGAGCTGATCGGTTCAGGTTCAGGTTCAGACTAAGCAGAGTACGCAGGCTGGTTTTGGGCCGCCGGAATTGCACCAATGGGCTGGCTCTCGGGCTTTGTGTTGGGCTTTGCCCCACTCCACAGGGAGTCGCAAATAGCTTGAATTTCTGCAACGCAGCCATCTCCTCAGTTATTTCTCCTCCGTCTCTCTGCTCTCTATTAAAAGAGCGTTAAAGTTAGTTTGAATTTGAATATTGATGATTGTGAGGGGACAAAGGTGATTAATTGCTTCTAACAAGCATGGGATCTATTTTGGGAATGGTTGCATACACATTCATTACTTTCCTTTAATTTTTCCTTTGATACTTTGGATTAAAGACTAGTATGACCATTGAATCACAACTAGGACCGAACCATTTTCCGATGTCGCTTTTTTTTTTCTTTTCAATAAAATACATTCAATAGTTGCACCGTTGCTGACTTGGTGGAATCATCATGTCATTTATATCAACACATGTACTAATTTTACACTACATGTAAACTCACCTATGCATTCACGCGTCACTCACTAATTATTAATTAATTTGTACTCGTTACACATTCTTTTAAATACCTTACAGAAATTTTCTACTCCTTTTGACTTTTCTTTCTTAGATTCCCTTACTTTTTTGTCCCGTCTTTGAGACTCTGCATCAATCATTACTGTAATGCAACCAGGAACATTGAAGGGAAGAAAAGAGTTCGGTAATACGTTCATAATTTTTATTTTTTTATTTTTTATTTTTTTATCAAAACGTGAAAAATTACTGTTATTATTAGAATAAAAAAAGTGATTAACGACTGTCATTGGGCGTATTAGAGATACTTTCCTATTTTTCAGTCAAGGACTTTGGCGAAGCTGCCAGCTTATTATTCATTAAAATTCCAACTTGATCCCCGTCCGGTGAAGCTGGTAGGGATGGATGTACTTGGCTGGATGAAGTGGAAGAGATAACACGGCCATCATCTCCTTTCTCTAGATTCTCAGACTCATAATTCCCACATTGAATTTTCTTGAGGGTTTCCAGAACTTGATCCATAGAAGGCCTTAATTCATTGTCTCCTTGCACACATCGAAAGGCCAATCCTGCCACTGAAGTTAGCATCCTTTTAACTGCTTGGTCTGACTCGTAACCAAAGGATGGGTCTAGAAGCTCACTAAGCTTCCCTTTTTGAATCTTTTTCATGGTAAGATCTGCCAAGTTAACTTCATCTCTTTCCCTGGCTGCATCAACTGCTGGCATAGATGATATTAGCTCCATAAGCACGACACCAAAGCTATACACATCACTCTTGTCTGTGAGCTGGTAGCGTTGGAAATATTCAGGGTCAACATAGCCCGGAGACCCTTGTGGGGCTGTGGACACATGACTTACATCGTTGGGGAGCAATCTTGAAAGCCCAAAGTCTGCTAGCTTAACCGAAAAATTTACGTCAAGTAGAATGTTGTTGGTTTTGACATCACGGTGAATGATGTTTGAAGCATGGAGATAGGCTAATGCAGTAGCAGTCTCTATGGCAATTTGCATTCGAATAGGCCATGTCAACAAACCAACCCTTGCCAAATCACCGTGGACATGGCTAGCAACTGTGCCATTCGGAACGTATTCGTACACAAGAAGTAGCTCTTGGCCGTGACGTGAAGTGCAGCCATAGAGGGACACAAGATTTATGTGACGTAAGCAAGTAAGGATCTCAATTTCATTCATAAATTGTTCCACTCTTCTGTAATTGTGTTCAAATAGATGCTTGATTGCAACTTCCCTTCCATCTCTCAGGGTCCCTGGTTTTTTAAAAATCAATGCTTAAGTGAATCAATAAGATTGAAAAATGATTCAATCTAAGTAGAAAAGGAAATGAGCCATATATATAGATGGTATATTAATGTTAATTATATGCTGACCATAGTAAACAGTGCCAAAGCCTCCCTCTCCAAGCTTTCTAGCCGGGTCGAAGCTGTTTGTTGCTTCTTGAAGCTCTTTATAGGAGAAGACAGGTACACCAAAGAAGATCCTGTCACTCTCTGTGTCACGATCTGGAAAGGAATCGGCACGAGTGTTGCTCGATTGACCATATTTCCGTTTGCAATGCCTTAACGCGAAAAACAACCCAAATATGATCCATGGTCCAACGCCGGTGCCTTCAAAGGTTGCCACTATTAATTAGCTTCTCAATTGACAGACTCAGATTTAAGTTATCTTTTCAATCCATAACTAATGAATGAACCAAAGAGTCGGAATATAAAAGAACTACATGGTTAAAATAAAGACTCATGCTGACCAATGTGTCTGACCAAATAATATATTTCGCTCAGATATTTTTTAAACAAAAATTGTAAATTTTTTAAAATATATAAACTAAAATCACAAAAAAAAAACTAAAATCTAAATAAAGAAATAAAGGAAGACCAAAATTATAATTTAGTTAAATATATTTGATTTTTTATTTAATATATATTATAAAGTATTAGAAATACTTTTAAGAGAATATAATATTCTGGTAAAGTATATACTCATAATGCAGAAGATGAAGTCTGGATGTTGAGAAATTAATTCTCCCACCTTTTCAATGAAAAGAAAAACACCTGTTTATTGTAAATTTATAAGTAAAATCAATTTAAACAGATGTTTCAATCACCTTTAACAGCTTAAATTAATTTGATCTATTTAAAATAAATAAGACTTAAATTTAGAAGCTGCAACTGTTCGAAGTTAAAATTTGTACGTTACCAAGCATCAATGCTAGCCTCCGAGTCGAAATTCTAGTTTTCCTGCATAATTTAAAAGCAGAGGATGTTCCGATCAGATACTAATAAAGAAGTACAGTGAGGCTAGTTAAATGTCGTGCTAACAAAAACCAAGTCTCATAAATACAGATGTAATTGACTAATTTTAGCAGTTGAGAAATGAAAATGTGTGAATGTTGTAAAAGAAAAGTGCTTTATTTATTACCTCTTGGTGTAGTAAAATATTCCATTGCTGTCAAGTTGGCAATGGCCACCACTTCGATGGTAACACTGGTCACAATCATCTGAAAACATGAATTGAATGACGATTTCGGCAGTTAAAAATCTAAATGGATTGTCGGATAACTCGAAATCTTTTTCTTTGGGAAGTTGAAGGATTGGACATGAGGACTTTAAAGAGAGCAGGGATTCGTCATAAGAAGAGTATGGACGGCCATAGTAAAAATCAAAGGCAGCACAGCTATAGTTGAAGAAATTATTTGAATGGTTCAACTTATGTTGTTGGCTGCATTTGAACGCAGTTATATTGTCTTTCACATAGAAAGAACCGAAAGGAGAGGAGGGAGGGACCGTAATATTATAGCTCAAGGCCTTACAACTAGAATTCTCCAGAAGCTTGCTGAAATCCTGGTCAATAATGGAAATATCAATGTTCGACCGACGCTGATTAACTCGACTAACTTGGAACAGTTTTCCTCCATTGTTCAACCTGACACGCTTCAATGCTGTTTGGTTACGATCATCACAATGATGGATTGGTAGAATACCACACTTTTGGCGTTCTGCGGTGGTCAAAGGGAATTTAATCCTCCCTATGCTTCCGCAATCAAATGATTCTGGACAATCATCATGGTGCCCATTTGCATTCTCAGCCAAGAGAAGCAACACCATTAGATGACCAGTCAAAAGGATTACATAAACTCCAGAGTGAGACATTTCCACCTGAGAGGTCAGAGATACAACGCCACACTTGTAACCCTCAAGTCTTTGAAAATTTTCTTAGGGACTACCCTCCTATTTCCACAATTCAACGTGTCTTGCAATTTCTTCCTCCCTACTTTACAGTATATAAAAATCTTTTTAATCCAATAGACACGCCAGTTGACTTGGAAAGTTATTACATAAGTCTACCCCGCCCTGGTCTTCTAACTTCTTTATATATATATATATATATATATATAAACTTTTAACAATAATAAAAATAAGATGGTCTTTTTAATTAAAATTAAAAATAAAAAACTAGACCCTCAGTAAGTAAATATTCAGAATCTATTTAAAACCTGTTACTACATGGATTTTACCAGATTGGCCCGCAAAGCTACCAGGCTAAGAATTTAATTAGGTGATTTATATTCGGCTCATTTAATCTGCAGGTTAACGAGTTGATATTCAAATTTGATAATAGAAAATATATAAAATCTAGAAAATGTTTTAAAAAATTATAATAAATAGGGATTGATTCTTCAAATAGTCAAATACTCCATACAAATATACTTTATTTACATTATGAAAAACTCCTCCATCCACTTGCTTAATTCACAGGTTAAAGAAAAATACACATGTTTCTATTTTTTATCAACTAGTACCCAGAAAAATACACATGTTTCTATTTTTTATAAACTAATATCCAAACCCAAAAACCTGAACCTGAACCGATTCTAGTCAAAGCAGAATTTCTCCATTAAAAGCAGGTCAAAGTCGGAACACACTGTTTCTTGGGATTTGACTTTTGAAAGATCGCTTTCTGAAACTGTGAATAATACTTTTGCAGGAATAGATTTCTTCCTGACATTTTGATAATGTTAAATTACATCTTTTAATTAAAAGTACGAGAGAAAAAAAATTAGTAATAATAAATACAGATATAAATTTAATAATTACAGCTTTTATTAGTTTTGATGATAAAAAATTTCACATAAAAAAATTTGAGTAAAAATCTCATATAAGAAGATCTACTCCCTACTTTCGCATATCTTGTTGGTCCTGGCGCACTCAAGATTTTTATACTCTAAAATCTTAACAATTGCTCAAAAACTAAACAGTGTTTAATATAATTTTTTTAAAAACATGTGTAATTACTTAAAATATGATTATTGAATTAATTTTGTATATAATAAATATATTTTTATAAATACGCCAATGCTTCACTTTAATTTTTTTAATTAATAATTTTATTTTTTTCACTAAAGTCTTAAATGCATTAACATCTTTATTAGAATTTGTTTAATTTTTTATAAAATAAATTTTTATTTAAGTTAAATAAAATTATTTCATGCAGCAATACTTATAACTATTTAATACAGTTACATTTTGATGATTCAAACTCAACAATTTCGGTTTAAATAACTCCGTGTCAAAGGCTAAAGGGAAAACGGCTTAAATGTCACAGGGTTGCCATAGTCAGCGTTTTCGTCTCCGCTGAAATCGTTTGTTTTGAAAAACACACACCCGTCCAAAAATCAAACACGGAAGGTCCAATTCGAAAAGTGATTACATGTAAGAATGCTTTCCTAAAACTAAAATATGACTTGTTGGTTGATTATTAAATGTGACTTAGATTCTAATTTCAAATATTATTAAGAAAAAATTGGTCAAAGTTAGAAACTGTGTAATTCAAAATAAAATTATATTTAATATTTGATCTTTAAATTAAAATGACATAAATATATGTTAAATCTATCAAATTTTGGATAAATTTACTTTTAATTTTTTTAAGTTAAAAGTGTTTTTTCTTCAAAATTAAAAATAACTTATTTTAATTTCTTGTCATAAATGATGTTACATTTATTTTTAACATAATTAATGATATTTTCATCATTATGTCACACAATTATGATATGTTATGTGAAAAAATATATTTTTGTTTAAATATTTTTATTGGTCCTCAAATTAAAAATTAAAAGTGATCTTTTTAGTCTTGATATATAAAAGTGATTTATAAATTTTTACATTTAAACATGATTTTTTAGTTTTTTACTTTAGAAATAGTTCATTTTGATCCTCAAAGTTGATATTGTTAAAAAAATTTATTGACATGATTAATTATATGTTTTTTAGCAATTTTAAAATATATGATTATGAAAATTTTAAAAATGACTTGTTTGGCATAATGGTGGGTTGGCATGGCAGATTAGTCCATTTTTTTTAAAATCACAAGCAACAACAAGCCAATGACAATATTACAATTGTAAAAACATCTAGTGAGGCATATATGCAACGACATTATCGTTACTAACGAAAGGGAAAACGTGAGAGAGAGGGAAACTTAAATCGTAAGGGTAACAGACAGTGAAAGACAAGTGAGGTTGGACAACGTGATGCATGATCGAGTTTGCATGAGATAGTGAGGGAGAATGACTCGTTGCTTGTGTGACGATGAAAAATAATGACTCAAGTAACAAGTTGGACAACATGATCCTTTGGGTAGTTTGAGAAAAAGAATCAGAAACCCTTATTCCCTTATGGAGGAAGAAAGTTGAGAATGACTAAGTGAGAATGGACTCAACGAGTTTGTTATTGGTGATGGGTTGGAAGCTTGGCACTAGCAGCAACTATATATTTTTTTTATATATAAATGGGCTAGCAGGTTGGCTTGGCCCCACCTTACATGTGACTTGACAGGTTAGGCCTAACGAGTTGGTGGGTTAAACACTCTATCTCGCCCTTACCAATTTTGAGCGAATTGGTAGGCTCGCCCGTTGGACCTAGCTCGTTTTGCCATCCATATACAATAGAGAATTAATAATAATAATTTATCGCATAAAAAAATAAATAAATTAGATTAAACAAATAATCTACATACATTAAATCCAATAGAATATTGTTTTAGCTAATCATAGCCATGGAAAAAAAGAAGTGAAGAGATGCTTTATAAAGAATCACTAAGCATAAAAGTTGTCACACCCTAATTCTCTCTCTAAAGCTCTTTATCTGTCATTCTTAAAATGCATGTCATATTTGTGGTTCCTTAAGCCTTTTATATTAGTAAATGCAATAAGCCTCAATAAATAAGCTCACTTAAGTGACCAATCATGGCTCGCTTAAACAAACATAATATGTGAGTTGCCTTCCAATACAAGTATGTTTAAACAAATAATCTTGTCTTGCTTAAGCAAGCATAGTAGGTATCTAGAGTTCACTTCATTAACTCACTTAAGCGAGCATAATAGCCTTACTTAAGCGAGATTGAAAACTTTAGAAGCCTTCAAATTCTTAAGTGACAATGCTTCAAAAATTCTCTCCAAAAGACTCCTTCAAAACAATTCCTATAAACAACAAAAAGAAAAAAATATAAATTGAACTTTTAACTTGATAAAACACTTATTCTTAAATTAACCAAATTAGGCGCAAACATGATTTAAAAACATAAGAAGTGTACAATAATTACATCCCAAAACCCTATGAAATGTAAGTGTGGGTGACAATTATCAAATAGTTAACCATATTCTAAAGGTACACAATCTTCTAGTTTTGAGTAAAAGTAAATAAGATTGAATTCGAATTAAAATGTCAATTTTTATTATAATCAATTATTTATTTAATTATGTAATTTTTACTTAATTGTATCGAACATCAAATTATAGTAATCATGTTTTGTCAAAGTGTCAATTTGTAGTTGAATAACAAAGATGAGTATTTGTTTTTATATAACTTACAAAACTTTTTTTCTTCCTTTGATTTTTTCTTATTTTTTGGACTCTCTTATTTTTTGTATTGTTTTGAGACTTTAAGATATGAAACACAAGCACAAGCACAAATATTTTGATACAAGTAATGTCTAAAATATATGATATTTGAATATCACTTTTGTATATGTACATAAAAATATTATTGCATATTCATCTTTTTCTTATGAATGAGTCTTAAATATTATTTCACAATAAAAGAATTTGGTTTTTTCTTTAAAAAAGATTCTAAAACAAGACAAAAAATATTATATCTTTAAAGAAAAGTATATTTATTTTCTTAAATAAACTTTGTAAGTGTTTTCTATGATAACAAACATTAAAAAAAAGGAAGATGCATTATTTTTTAATATTATATATCATATTTGAAGTTAAATTTTTTAAAAAATAAAAATAAAAATAAATATTTTTTTAACAATAGCATGAGTCCATCAATATGAAACTGTGGATTCAAGTGTTCAAGTTAATTATATAAAAGTATTAGCTTTAGTGTCCAATCTAACAAAAATCTATAAATAAAAATTAAACACAACACTTAAATGAGAAATATCTATCACATGTCAAACGAGTATATTTTCAAAAACATGTCTTGCATTGTAACACTTCAAAGTTCAAACATGGGTGATCCACTTGTTTGTGCTTCATCAACAATCATTACTAAGCGGCTGGCATGCGAAAAGGGCTTATTTCCTTTATTATTAGATTTATTCATTTTTAAATTAATAGATAAGTTTTTATTTTTCTTTTCTATTTCTTAAATTTAACCTTCTCTCTGTGTTCCATTCTCACACAAACCCTCGTCGGTACTTAAGAAAATCACACCCATAGGTCCAACAGTCCTCGACGTTCTTTGACAAGTACAAATCCTGGGTCGAAATGCCAACACAAATGTTGCTGCAAAATAATGGGAGACACGGTCATACGCTAGTGAGCACGATATCCTCCTTAGTTTTCTTTGCCATGTGCTTTTGCAACAATATCCGCGATGGAGGAGAAATTAGGTGCAAGCTGCACACGTTTTTGGGGCTTCTGCCATGTGCGAACTGGATTTTACCATTTCTTCTTACGATTATTCTTGGTCTCTCTTTTTTGGATTTTATTTTTGAACTGGAATTGTAATTTTGTATTTGATCTATTACGTTTTTTTCGTTTGAGATTTTTTTTTTTAAATTATTGTCATTGATGTTTGTTTTTTCGATATATCATTCTTTTTTATTTCTGAATCTAATTTGTAATCTCAATTTCTGAATTTCGTATGTTCTCTTGTTGATTTCAATTGTTGTTCCTCGTTGTTCTAGCACAGAGGGAGATCGACATCCAAGAGATAAATTGGGAAAGATATTAAAAAAAGAAAATGAGGAAACATAAAGAAAATTTTAACTAATAATTTGAAAATGAAAAAAAAAAAATCTATTGATTCAAAATATGACCCCTTTCACATGCTAGCATCCGTTCGTAACTAGTAACCTTGAAGGGAAAAAAACGAGTTTAGTAGCAGTGGTATATTCTTACTTTTTACCAAAACATGAAAAACTACTGTTATTATTATAAAAAAATGACTAATTAACCACTGGCACTTGGCGTTCTAGATTCGCTTTCCCAATTCTCAGTCAAGGACTTTGGAGAAGCTGCTAACTTCTCATTCATAAACAATCTAACTGGTGGTTGTACTTCTTCTTTGGAGGTGGAAGAGATAACACCATCATCACTTTCTCTCTCTAGATGTTCAGACTCATATTTTCCATTTCCAATTTTCTTGAGTGCTTCCAAAACTTCATCCATTGTGGGCCTCAATTCGTTGTCTCCTTGCATGCACCTAAAAGCCAATTCTGCCACTAAAGTTAGCATCCTTTTTAACTTGCTGGTCTGACTCAAAACCAAAGGATGGGTCTACAAGCTCACTAAGTTTTCCCTTGTGAATCTTTTTGATGGCAAGACTTGCCAAGTTAACCTCATCTCTTTCCCTAGCTGCATCAACTGCTGGCACAGATGATATCAGCTCCGTAAGCACAACTCCAAAGCTATACACATCACTCTTGTCAATGAGCCGGTAGCATTGGAAATATTCAGGGTCAACATAGCCCGGAGACCCTTGTGGAGCTGTGGAGACATAGCTGACATCACTAGGGAGCAATTTTGAAAGCCCGAAGTCTGCTACCTTAACTGAGAAATTAATGTAAAGTAAAATGTTATTGGTTTTGACATCACGGTGATTGATGTTAGAAGCATGGAGATAGGCTAATGCAGTAGCAGTGTCTATGGCTATATGCATTTGAGTAGGCCATGTCAGCAAACCAATCCTTGCTAAATCACCATGGAGATGGCTAACAACTGTGCCATTTGGAATGTATTCGTACACAAGAAGTAGTTCGTGGCCGTGATGTGAAGTGCAGCCATAGAGGGACACAAGATTTATGTGGCGTAAGCGAGTAAGGATCTCAATTTCATTCATAAACTGCTGCACTCTCCAGTAATTGTGCTCAAATAGATGTTTGATTGCAACTTCCCTTCCGTCTCTCAGTGTTCCTGGTTTTTTAAACATCAATAAGATTAAGAAGTGATTCTATATTTGTAATGCGTATAATGGAAATGAGTTGCATAGTGTGTTATATGCTTACCAGAGTAAACAATGCTGAAGCCTCCATCTCCTAGCTTTCTAGTGGGGTCAAAATTGTTTGTTGCTTCTTGAAGCTCCTTATAGGAGAAGACGTGTACCCCAAAGAAGATGCTGTCACTCTCTAGGTCAAGATTTGGGCAGGGATCAGCTGAAGTGTTGCTCGATTGACCATATTTCTGTTTGCAGTGCCATGACATGAGAATCAACCCAACTATCACTCCAACACCGATGCCTTCAAATTGCCAGAGACTTTGACTAAGTTCAACTTCATAACTATTGAATGACCCAAAGACAGGGGAGGAGGGACTTCACTGAGAAATTACTGGTTAATTCTCAATTAGCACTTGTTTACAGTGATCAATTCCAACGTGACACTATTTAAATTTTTAATTTTTTAAAAAATAATCAATAATATTTAATTATATATTATATAAAAATTAATTAAGATCATGAATTATAAGATAGTTCAGTTTCACTTAATAATTTTTCAGACTTCAAGATTAAAGTAATGACTCACACTGACTAATAATATTTTTATTTTCTTTCATTGAATGCTTTAATTTAAGGTGTTAATTAAAATTTTGCTATAATAAATAATTTAAAGCAACTTACTAGGTGACGAAAATAATATGATAAGTTACTGATGTTTTGTGAGGGAAAATTTCAGTTTAACTTTTATATCGAAAACTCGTCAGTTAACCTGAGTTCGTATGGGTCGCAATAGCTTACTACAAAGATTAGAAGATACAACTAATGTGCAAAAACAGTAACCACATCTCTTTCGCAATATATGTTTGTTAAAAAAGAATTACTTACAGAATTAAAATCTGCTTTTAGTTGTTCCAGGAACCACCACATCATTAAAAAACACTCACGAAATTCAATTTAATTTTAATATAATTAATAGATTGTTAAGAACAAAGTAATAGAATAAAAGAAATAATTGTTATCAACTCCACATTTACAATCAATACCAAAATATAGTCCACAAATTTTTTATTAGAATAATATTATAATTTTTTTACTTAATTAAAATAATAAGTGTAAAAATAAAATTACAAATATTTTTATCTGGAAACATGTATTTATATCTACTTAAAATAT
>JAMLFT010009523.1:0-12639 GCA_026544285.1 Pachyrhizus erosus | reverse complement strand
AATTAATTTTAAACACTTGTAAGTTTTATTTATAGATTAATTATTTTAATTATATTTTTTACTTTTAATTATTTTTTTTACATATTGTATTTTTTTATTGTTCATCTTATATATATTTTAAAATATTTTCAATCAAATTTACATAAATAAAAAATAACATATTTTTTTATATAAACATCACATTTTCATTAAGTTAAGTATGTAATAGTTAGAATATCTTAAAGTATAATATTAAAAATAATAAAAAATAATGTGAACAGAATAATGGTTAAAAACTTAAAATAAATAATTTAATATTAAAATATTAAAAAAAATAAAAACTAAAACTACCATCTAACAATATCAATATTTTGAAGTATAAGTTAAAATAATGAAATTAATATTGTAACTAGTATAATAGTTAATGTGATATGAAAATATCCAAAAATGATAATAAAATAAAATAAACTTATTATTTATCATTATCAATATCTTATATCTTAAAAAAGTGAAAATAAAAAAAAATCCTATATTGTGTAAATGCTAAAAATAATAAAATCTTATCTTATGATTAAAAGTAAAGAATAATATATAATAAAACTTTACCTTATATAAAAAAATTATAAATATTCAAAGACAAAAAAGAAAAAAATATTTTTTATCTATAAGAATGAGAGATATGTATATATGAATTTACAACAATTCACACATCTTGTTCAACCAAGTTAAATCAACTTGGTAAACAAATATAAAAAAGTGAAAACTTAAAAATTAGTATTTTAAAAAAAATTACTTAAAGTAGTATATAGAAAAATACTAAAAATAACTAAAAAATAATTTATTTACCACACAATCAAATAAGTTTATTAGTTAATAAAAAAGTTAAAAAAACTATCTCAAATGATTTGACAAACGCTCATGGTTAATAAATGCCAAGAGTATGTATGGACCATATTTTTACTATTTGAAACTTAGGAGCTTTGAGCACTAGAGCAGAAGATGTAGGCTAAACAGTGAGAAAATGTAATAAAGTTGACTTTTGAAAATTATTAGCTTTTAGTAGTGCTAAAATTTTTACACAATTACAAATTAATTTTTAGAATATGTTAAAATTTTAACATTTCTGAAAACTAATTTTCACAATTTATCATCACTTAAATAAATTCAGAACTTAGTTTTCGGAAAGAAATAGAGAAAAGAAAAACGATAGTTATGATGATACAAATTACAATACCTTCCCTATAAATGTGTAAATGTAAAAATACAAATTCTAGGAAAAAAATTATTCACTACAAAGGCAAACATCATTACATGATCAAGTATATCATGTCAGTGTACAAGTGCATATCAATGTTACAAAAAAGTGTATCAATTAAACACTTAAAGATAAATGTGAAAAGTTACTAAAAATTAAAAAAAATAGTTACTAATTCATATTTCAATGCCACAAGCCTTGGTATGATGTTACCATATTTTTCTGGGCAAAGGAGGTTGTTATATCACAACTCAAGCTGTTTAGCTACCGTCATCCTCGTTCAAAATTTACAACATCGATTGGTGGAAGAGAACTGTGACACCTGAGTATACAGATTTAGCATCATCTGCACAAGAAAGACGGTAAAAAAACACAGGGTCATAATTGGCATGAATATGGCATCATCATGGTTGTAGAAGCACACAACCATCAATAAACTAAACTTTACAAAATCTTAATTCACAATTGATGAGGATGTACTATTGAATAAGAGTGCAACATGAGACTTTGCCTTATCAAACTATTCTGTTTTTGGTTAGACCGTGGGATATTCCTACACTGTTTGGACATGGAACTAATCCGTGCTATGCCTTTAGTCATGCCTTGGCCAATAGGTGCTTCTAGTAAGTTTCAAAATCAAACTCCTGCGGTTCCACTAAAGTTCACTAACATAGATCATATACTGAGCCACACCTTGTCATTAACTCTATTTCCAATGTTTCAGGACATATGCAAACAAAAACTTACTTTCTCCCGTGTAATTTTTCTACTCATCAGATCATAAGAGCCCTATGACTGGAAGGTATCAATTTAAAGTTATAAGGTTACAGATTAATTGGTCAGCAATTCTAAACTTCTACTGTCTCTAAGTGCATGTTTGGTTCAACTTGTTTTTGAGAAATAATTGTTTATTTTCCAGCTCCTAAGAGAGCCTTTAAAAATAAGTGATTATTTCTAAGAAATTAATCTTTTCCAGACATGCACTAATTCTTGTGAGAGTTCTCAATAATATTATATATCACTATTCGTGTGTTTTTTATTATCAATAATAAGTTAGTCTTTGGTACATGGCAACATTATAGGCTTTGTATGATTCGTGCTTTTGCAATTCACATGAGAATTCAAATAAATACTTATGAGGCTTCAGGCTGAATTTTCATTTCTCAAACACTGATTCAAATCCACATGCAGGCTGCCAGATCTCCAATCATAAAAACAATAGAAAGTGAGAAAAGGAATTATTTGTAACCAGGGATGCTAATTAGTTCACAGAGCTATTTCAAACATGCAACAGAAAGAGCAACTAAACATGTATATGACCATGGCTATAACTAAATACACAGCTAAAACTTTACCTGTGATAGCAGATAAACTGAAAGTAGATGGGACATTAGCCTCAACCTCAACAGCAGCTTTAGCCACTGCAATGCCAACAGACACACTTTGCATAATATCTAATCCTGCACAAATTGAAGTGAGTGTTCCACCAACTAAGCAATCACCAGCGCCAGTAACCCTCACAACTGATGCAGGCAGTGAGGGAAAATGCACAGCAAAGAGATGAGAGCTTTTATCAAGTTCTGAAAAACCAGAATAACGACTAGGTGGACATTTTTGCATAACAGTCTTGTATAATTGTCCACCAAAGCCACACCAATTTGTTTTCTCTGCAGGCATTTTAAAGTGGCCATGCCCTCCTTTATTGCATAAAAACACTCCATTTGAACCAAAGGTCACTAGGACCACTTTAATGCCGTTTTCTAGCAAAACCCATATTGCTGGTTTCAGCATTTGAAACAAAGATACTACTGAAAGATTTTTCTTCTGACTTTCTTTGAGTGGATGAAACTCATCACTGCCAGATAACGCATTTGCCATCGCAATAAGTTCGTCTTCATTTGGAGAAGCAAAAGTTACCTAAATAAAGTATGCACACGTGTCATAGAAAACAATTTTGATACAAAAAAGCATGAATGGTATCCTATGATGTTGATTGAGTTAAATCACATGCACATTGCAAAATGTAATATATCTAAAATTTCTTAGTGGTGCTAGCAGAAGTTTAAAGTTATGCACATAATAACAAACTAACAATGTTATTAAGAAGATAATGAATATAAAGAATTCAAGACAACACGGGGAAAATTTCTGACAGTGATACCAAACAAACTGTTTATAACTGTTAGAGATTATGTAAAAATTGTAATTACGGATATTATGAAATATTGTGAGCTGTATGTATTTATATACATTAGGGAAACTGTTATCCATTGTATTTATAACTTATATTATAAACAAGAGCCTCCACTATATAAATTAGACACATGGAATCCATCCTAAGTCTCTCATTCTCTCTTTCTCAACAACTTTTCAGACTATTGCAATCCCCAATTACTCACAAACACTTTTGACCAAACCATCAAATAGTTTTAATAAAGCATATCATCTTTGTGTAAATCATAGCACTCACATACTCGACAATAGAACTGATTCTTTGGGATTTAGTAACTGATACTGGCTCAAACCATACAGGACACTCCATGCCAGCCGCTACTGAGGAATGTAGATATTTATGTAAGAGGAAAGAACATTTGTAATGAGTTCATAATCCAGCAGAGAGAGGAAAAAAGAGAATTAAAATATTAGCATGCAATGTACTTTTACAAGCAGCTTCAAGAGCAGGATGACTCAGATTTGCATCAACCATTAACACTGGAGCAGAAAATAAAGTGCTTTTGAAGTGCAAGATCCAGTCAGGTGTCAGATATTTTTCCTGCAACAATATGATTGTATTATGTTTTCTTTTTACTTGCTTCAGTCTTTTATTACAACTGTCATTATATATATATGTAAGGTTGCAAAATACATCTTTTAGCTTCCAAAGTTTAAAGATTACTTGATAGCTTAATACTTGAATGATCAACTTACAAGAGCTTCCACACTAGCAACACCGGCTGCTACCTCACCATTAACATCAAATACATTGCATACTACCGGAGTCTCAATATCTTTATCCTTCAAAATACCTACCTCAAATTTAATAATGTACAAAAAACCATTATTTTACATTGTTATGGCAGATCTAATGATGACAGCGACAAAGACAAAATAGCTGACCTTCTGTAGATAGGCCAGCAGATTTCCACTGATTCATCAGCAGATTTCCTAGAAAAATAAAGAGAATAAAGGAAGAATTTTGTAAGTATATTCTCTAGATTTATTCTCCGAAATTCCAAATGCAAATGCCATTCCATTCTGGTCAAAGTGTCTTCTGATAAACACACAACTCATTAATGAAGAATCAACTGTAGAATATTATTCTTAACTGATTGGCATGACATGGACATCTGTTAACATCCTTAGAAGATAAATATTATTCAGAACATTATAGAGTTGGGATACTTTATAATTTGTTAATTATAGGAATATATGAAGAATGAAGATACTAATGAAGTATATATTGCTTTCTCAATTATCATTTTACCTGCCCATGCTCATGGGTATGTGATACAGAATGAAAACTATTTTCTTACTGATTAGATTATTAGATGTTTTCAGTCACTCAATGGTCATTGTTAACTGGTTAATTATGTGTATAAAGTCTAATATTGTTGTTGAGATATGATTGCTAATTATGATAAGATTATATTCTGTTTCTTTTATTATTTTTAGTTATCTAATTACTGATTTTAGATAATTAAATCAGATTATATTATCCCTACAATTAAGAGATTCTATCATTATTTTGTATTTATGATTATCATTACAAATAAACAGTCAAAGGGTATTTCCCCCTCGTGCATTCAGTAAGTAGTTAAAGGTAGTCTAAAAGGTCAATCAAAGCATCAGCCATCATTAATTGACTGCAAAGGGGTCCGGTCAAATCTAGAACATTACTGGAGTTGATTAGTAAGAGTTTTTATGTACTTTTGATCAGATTAATGAAGCATAATGGGTAAAAGAAAAATGTATCTATTTCATATAGAAGGGCAGCGTTTATTTCTAGGATTGGATTTCTAAAGCCTTATTAGATTTCCATCCAAGAACCATTTCCAATCCTATACACTTTCCTCCCATTTCTAGGATTGTATAGCTTCTTCAGAAAATTATTTTATATCATTTTTTGTTTTAAGAAAAACAATATTACTTTTGTGCTTTAGTCTCTAAGTAGGACATAAACATATATCCAAATTTAGATAAATGAATCACAGAAATGTCTCCACTATTAACAACTAACAAATTTTAACGGAAATCAGTTCAAGTTTCCATAAAGGGTGCCTTGTGACCATAATAAATTGTCAAATTAAAAATTTATGACAGCAATGCAAGAGAAAATGTTTCGTGATGGTAAGAATTTACCTGCCATGTCAGACCCAAGAGCACTAATCATGTATGGCTTTGCTCCTAGTTTTGACATGCACTCTGCTATGTTTCTTGCCACACCTCCTTGGACATAATAAACCTGACAATTCTCCAGTATAAGAAGATAGGTACAAACATGAGAAAGAAAAAAGAATGATTAAAAATTTTCAATCAGGATAATGACTGCTTATACTTATCACATCCTTAACAAACATGACTGAGCTAACCAATGTCTTTTGGTCTAAGTGGCAAGGAACTTAGTTTCTCTCAACCTGAGCTTTTAGATAGTTTTGGTTCAGTCTTTTCTCCCTCTACTTGGATTAGTAAGAGCTCAAAATAACTTCCAAACATCAGAATTTTCAGACTCATGGAAGAAAAATATAGTGCAGGCATCATCCTCTCATTTAGCATTGACTTAGAAGCAATTTCCCATCATCTTCACTTAATGTAATCAAGTATCAACTTGAGACTTGATAGTGACTACTTACAACTGAATCATGGGTTGTATATATAGTTGTCTTGAGCATTTCTATTGAAGGTATTTCAACTTTAAACTTACAAATACATCACAATAACTAAGCATATTCAAATTACAGTCCCAGAGAAGTAAACAAAAAATGACAGAATAATATACATACAAATAAAGATAAGTCTAACAGGTTTCTTTGTTTTTCTTCTCAGATAGAATATAGATTAATAATTAATAACCTTGCCAGGAGTAGTAGTTCCAGGTTTTGCCCGCATTGAAGGCATAGCATGAATGTCCAACACCATGCCCCCAATTATCACCGCTTCTCCATCCCCATGCTCCAATTCTTTACCACTTAGCGCAACCTTACAACCCAACAACAAACAACTATCAAATAAATTTGCACGAAATGCAATAATAAAGAAAAAGGAGAGATAGCAGGATGCATAACAGTGTCATCAGTTTCACGAACCTGCGTTCTTCCCCTAATGCTACACTCCATTCTTGTTACTGTATTTTTGTCAAATCCCACGCTAGCAAAGAACCAATCGAGTAGCAGTTACGAATCCGAGGAAAAGGAAGTGAAGGGAACAAAGACAAAACAATAAAATCGTAGGTGTTTGTTCAGGTACTCGTCAAGTCATTAGTTGATAGTGAGTAGCAGGAAATAGCCTTTCAGAAATTGTATAGATATTTACATAATCAAAGAAATAAGAATTTTTTTTATACATAAAATATGTTGTGAAAATTATTTGAGATGTGATATATTTATGATAATTTATATATTATTAAACTTTGCATTTAGTTTTTTATTATTATAAATTTTAATATATAATATATAAGAGAAAGAGAAATGAAAAAAAATATTATTAAACTGATTTATTATAAATTATTGTATAAATAATATTTTAAAATCTTTGATTAATTTATAACAAGAAAAAATTTTGATAAAAATATTATTTTATTTCATTATGTATTCGTAATTTTTTATTTAGAGATTTTATGATTTAAATTTTTTATTTTGATCTGTATTCAAAATGATTCTTTTAGGTATTAAAGATGATGTGTGATTAATTTTATTATTATTTTATTATAATATTTGGTTGTTCATTTTTTTGGCAGCTAAAAATCGTCAAAAATGAGCAAACTAGCGTGCATCTCCATAGCCATGGCATCCACCACTTGCCTCTGCCACCAAAAACGTCTCCCCTAAACCCCTCCCCGTGGCCACCTTTTTTGACGCTTCCTTCTTCAGATTTGTCAAAGCCACCGAATTTGGTGACACAGTCCCAACTCCTCTTCGTTGTCACCGCCAAAAATCTTTAGAAGGGTCTCTCCAACGACAGCGAGGTTCTTGGAGGAACTAGTGGTAGTGATCGCAGGGGTAGAAGAGACGACGAGGGACACAAGGAAATCCTCCTCGTCCATTCGTGGAAGAACTTTTGTTTGTTTTTTTTTGCATTGCGAAATCCTCCTCTGGTCCGAGGCATGGAAAGCTCGCGCAGCTGAAGCGCAGCATCTCGCGGTAGTTCTTGTCAAGGTCGCTGCGGAAGAACTTCAGCTACAACCGCTAATCCTCGCTCGATCCAATTCACCGAAGCCTTGCCCACGACCACGTCGAGCTCACCGTGCCGAAGAACCTAGACTCCACCATGTTGTCTATTTCTGGCGGCTTCTATCTGTCAAAAACCGAATCGCCAGAAAACGTAACAAAATAATAATAATATTAATCACATATTATCATTAAAATTAAAATTAAAATTTTAAAATCTAAAATATTAAAATAAGAAACATGAAAAGTTAATAGATTAGAATAATATTTTAACTTAAATTTTTTCATATTATAAAAGATTTTTGTGTCCAAAATCGTCCAGTAATATTATGATATGATGATTTAGATAAAATGCGACATTTGATAGGGAAGAAATTTTAATTTTTATAAAAACTATAATTTTATTTATAATTCTATCTTAAATTTTAATTTTTATAAAGAAAATTTTTAATTTTAATTCCAATATTATTTTTTTTAAGCAATTTATCACTAAAAAGAAGTTTGCACAACAGTTTTACATGGTGAAAAAGTTGTCTGAAGTCGGTAATGTTAATAACAGAATATTTTTTTTACATCTAGGGAGACTAAGATTTAACTTTTATATATATTCATAAAAATTAAAATTTTCGACTCCATCCTTGTTTAGATAGAACTATTTTTAGAAAGATAATTGTTTTAATATGCATGTTAAATACAATTAAATATAATGATTAAAAACAAAAGTCTCAGTTTCACCAACCCTACCAAAAAGTATTTACAAATAGAGAGAAAAGAAGGGAAGAGTTCTTGAGAAAGAAGCAGAGTGTTGAAGAGAGAGAGATGGCTTGCAGGCAGTTGTGGGCTTCAAGAGCTGCTTCCTACCTCAGGATCTCCGTGTTTCATAGAAGCTTCTCCAGTGGTAATCTCCTCCTTCCTCTTTTCTTCTTCTCTCTATGATACCTTTTTCCTTTGTTTTCTTTCACTGATCATGGACGCTTGTGTTCTTGTAATGTCACGTGCGTGGTGTAAACGAAACATGTGGATCTTGATCCATGCCCTTCAATATTTTGTTTTGAATTCCGTGTCGTTTCTCGCTTCTAGATGGGAATATTCACGATTTCTTGTGCTTTCTGATGTGTAATGCAATGCATGGTGCTCGTATATAATGTGGGTTTGGCTGTGACCTGTGATCTCTTAAATCTATGTAGGAATTGACGAAAAAAGGTGGAATGAATAAAAATGAAATGAAATAACTTGGTTGTTTTTGTTTAAATTAGGATCAAGGTTTTAAACTAAGGTTGTCGGTTTCTGATGCTTGATACGGTAGAGAATTGCAAACAAATATGACTGATGCAATTACAGTTGAGGTCTTAGACAGTCCAAAAACTGTGATGTTGCGCCACAATTGCGATACAATCCATTTTTTAAAACTTTAATTAAGATGGAAATATAATGGAATCTATCCCACCCCTTCCATCTATCCAATACATCTTTTTTTTTTTTTTTGTTCCCCTGATTTGCGGTATGAAATAGAATCATAAAACTGACTTATTGTTTGCCAACTCTGTTAATCCTTCGGATCAATTTCCAATCAATAATTGGAACACTTTTCTCCATTCCATGAGAAAGTATTCAATGGTATGAGAATCTTATTTCATTCCATCTCATTCTATTCTATTCCATCCATTATTTGATATCTATGCATAATCATAATGGTCATTGTTGTTTTAATGGGAAGAAAAGTTTTAGGAACCCAGAAACAGAATGAGAGTGGAATGCTTCTATCATTGAATATTGAATGACTACAAATTAAAAGAGAGAATTCTCCTCCAAGGGTTTTTACCTTTCTCAATAAAACACATATTTAGTTTGTAAATGCTAATGAGTCTGAATGACCTTCCCCTTCTAACCCTTCTTCTATTTATGCTAACTCCCTGCCCTTCTACTATAACAACCTAACTAATACCATAACTACTTTTTAACTGACTCTATAACTTAACTAATATGTAACTGTAACTTCTTAACCTCCCAAGTCCAATCAGAAATATAGCTTTTAGGTTGTGGATAATGGGAGGGAACCAATAAAGTAATTGCAACAACAATGTCCTAACTCCAAAATTCATTCACCTTTTAATGGCTGCATTTTGAAAGAAATGAACGGCCCAAAAGGAAAAAAGAATTTTACTTTTCTGAACATTAACTATGTAAAGCAGAGAAGGATAAATTAAAAAAATGTTTATATATTTGCATACACAAAAATATTATATGTCTAGTTGCCTACCATCTAGCTTAGGTGTCTTAAGAGAGTGACTTACACTACATAATGTATTGATAAAGTTAATAAAACATTGGCGCTTCATTACTACTCTTTATATTCATTATGCATGATATTCATATTGGATAGTTGCGAAGGTTAGGTCTGTTGAAGAATTTGTCTACTTAGGATTTGCCAGAATTCTGGTGAAGTTATAGGTTACAGTTGTGGCAATGCAATGACTCTGATTAAAAGAAGTAGATAAGTTGTAATTGACTTTTTCTTTTGTCAAGAGTACAATTTGCAGAAATAATTGGATAAATTTGGTGTTGAAAGATGGTGCAGTTAGATTGTGTCATTGTATGTGTACTTTTTTTTTTTCAAGAAACTTCATCTCCTCTTTACAGAGAAAAGAAGAATAAGAAAATCCATGGCTTGTTTTCTAATTGCATTTAAAATTTGCATATACTATATGCTTTTTAACATTTAATTCTGCAAGTTACTATAAATCCTAGACTTTGTGCCATCTGTGTTAGTTAGAAGAGGAGAGCAGGCTGTATGCATCTTATTGAATGATGGCAGATTATTCTACTATTATTTTGTTGCTTTGTGTTTTCTTTCTCTCACTGCTAGTACATGTGTACCAGTCAGATTCTTCTTCCAATAACTTTGCTGATCCGATTCCTATGTTGTATTTACCCAGAAGAGAGCTCCTCTTTTGATAAAAATATAGAGGAAAAATGTGCCAAATTATTTGATTTATTTGTTGGATTATTTAACAAGAAATTCAATTAATGGTTAGTGACAAATATGCCTACCATTTGTTATACCTACAGTTTTGAAAGATCTGAAGTATGCCGATTCTCATGAATGGGTGAAAGTTGATGGAAATTCTGCAACTGTTGGCATAACTGATCATGCCCAAGATCATTTGGGTGATGTTGTGTATGTTGAATTGCCTGAAGTGGGAGCCACCGTGACACAAGGAGATAGTTTTGGTGCAGTTGAAAGTGTGAAGGCAACTAGTGATATTAACTCTCCTGTTTCAGGAAAAGTAGTTGAAGTCAATGAAGAACTTAGCAGTTCTCCTGCTTTGGTGAGTATTATTGCCTAATTCTTAAAAGAGGTTTTTGCATGAAAGACGATATCTGAATTCCATGTGTATGTGCACTATAACTATTTTTTTCCCCTTTCTGAACTTTCTTTGTGCACTCTGATCTAAATTTTCAATCACCAGGCCTATGTAAGGCTGAAGTGAAATTTTTTCTTTTTTATCAACACCAAATATTTTCATTTTGTCCTACGTTTCTTCGTACAGGTCAACTCAGGCCCTTACAAAGATGGATGGATAATTAAGGTAGAGATGAGCGACAGTGGTGAACTAAACAACTTGATGGATTCAGAAAAGTACTCCAAATTCTGTGAAGAAGAAGATTCCAAGCATTGACAGTCTTGCCAACTACCAAGAGCTTTTAGTACTATTCGTGATGTTGATCGTGTTAAACTAGGGAAGATGAGAATTGTTTGATTTCTTCTCCTTTGGATCATGTGTCTTGAATATACTTTATTTCGCCTGAGCTTCAAATTCAGTGGAATAATAATTTTCACTCTGTCTTAGAAATATGAACTGTTTTTACATTTCATTTCTCTTGTATTCAAAACCTCAGGGTGAAGATGGTAATGGAAATCGATTTCTTTCCAATTTGTTGATGCCTTTTGATATTGGAAAAGGAGAGAATGTTGAAGTACTTTGGTCCAAGGTGGATAATATTCTTTTCACTCCAAACGATGATCATTATTTGTTGTTGCATATATTTCTTGAGGTTGTTTCATAAATTTTAAGAATATATATATACATACACATGAGATTTTTAAGCATACACATTAAAAAATAAAGGTGTGTATGAATGTGCTAACAAGTTACATATTGATGTATTTTAAAATATGTAATTATATATTGTTAATGTACTCGTACTAAAAATTAAATATGTGTATGTTAATACATTCTTATATATATTTACACATATTAGTATGATGATTCATGCAATGCACATAATAATTATAAATAATTAATTTAATTTGAATTTTAAAAAAACTAACATATCATTCAATATTGTTTGTGATTAAATAATATTATATAACTTAATTATTATATTTATATAGTTTTATCAATTAAAAAATATATAAAAAATTCTATTTTATTGTGTTTAATTACATAAGACTTTCCCATTCATATTTCTTTACTTTAATTATATATATATATTAAGATCTTAATTTAATTAACGTAATCATGATAGATGTATTTTTTAATAAAAAATTAAAAATATTCGAAACACTAATAAATGTGTGGATTACTTAATACAATTTAACAAATGATGCTAAATATAATATATTGTTAAAAATATAAATATCATGTTGTCCCAGTTTGATTGAAAAATTATTATAAATGATATTTTTTCTTAGTTTTATATATATTAAAATTAAGATCTTGAATTAATTAAGATAGTAATTATATATTTATTTATTAATAATAAATAAAAAATATTCAAAACATCAATAAATATATAAATTATTTAAGACAATTTATTGAATTGTACTAAATATTAATGCATAATTAATAAATTTAAATGTCTTTTTACTTAAATTCTCCTTATTGCACTTAGTTTGAACTAAAAATTATTACAAATAATGGCATTATCTTTCTTACTTATATATATATATATCTATATATATATATATATGATGTCATTGGGTACGTGTTTTTTAATAAAAAAAAGTAAAATATTTAA